>CAWUFW010001924.1:1692500-1945000 GCA_963921515.1 Calotriton arnoldi | reverse complement strand
CCCCCTACACTGCCCGAACACTACTGCACTGCCCTAAACCCTGAAACACCATCCCCAGCACGACCCCCTACACTGCACGAACACCACTGCACTGCCCTAAACCCTGCAACACTACCCCCAGCAAGACCCCCTACACTGCCCGAACACCACTGCACTGCCCTAAACCCTGAAACACTACCCCCAGCAAGACCCCCTACACTGCCCGAACACCACTGCACTGCCCTAAACCCTGAAACACCACCCCCAGCAAGACCCCTACACTGCCCGAACACCACTGCCCTAAACCCTGAAACACCACCCCCAGCAAGACCCCCTACACTGCCCGAACACCACTGCACTGCCCTAAACCCTGAAACACCAGCCCCAGCACGACCCCTACACTGCCCGAACACCACTGCACTGCCCTAAACCCTGAAACACCACCCCCTGCACGACCCCCTACACTGCCCGAACACCACTGCACTGCCCTAAACCCTGAAACACCACCCCCAGCACGACCCCCTACACTGCCCGAACACCACTGCACTGCCCTAAACCCTGAAACACCAGCCCCAGCACAACCCCGTACACTGCCCAAACACCACTGCACTGCCCTAAACCCTGAAACACCAGCCCCAGCACGACCGCCTACACTGCCCGAAAACCACTGCACTGCCCTAAACCCTGAAACACCAGCCCCAGCACGACCCCCTACACTGCCCGAACACCACTGCACTACCCTAAACCCTGAAACACCAGCCCCAGCACGACCCCCTACACTGCCCGAATACCACTGCACTGCCCTAAACCCTGAAACACCAGCCCCAGCAAGACCCCCTACACTGCCCGAACACCACTGCACTGCCCTAAACCCTGAAACACCACCCCCAGCAAGACCACCTACACTGGCCGAACACCACTGCACTGCCCTAAACCCTGAAACATCAACCCCAGCAAGACCCCCTACACTGCCTGAACACCACTGCCCTAAACCCTGAAACACCACCCCCTACACTGCACGAACACCACTGCACTGCCCTAAACCCTGAAACACCACCTCCAGCAAAACCCCCTTCACTGCCTGAACACCATTGCTCTGCCCTAAATCCTGAAACACTAGCCCCAGCATGACACCCTACACTGCCCAAACACCACTGCACTGCCCTAAACCCTGAAAACACCAGCCCCAGCAAGACCCCCTACACTGCCCGAACACCACTGCACTGCCCTAAACCCTGAAACACCAGCCCCAGCACGACCCCCTACACTGCCCGAACACCACTATACTGCCCTAAACCCTGAAACACCAGCCCCAGCACGACCCCCTACACTGCCCGAACACCACTATACTGCCCTAAACCCTGAAACACCACCCCCAGCACGACCCCCTACACTGCCCGAACACCACTGCCCTAAACCCTGAAACACCACCCCCTGCACGACCCCCTACACTGCCCGAACACCACTGCACTGCCCTAAACCCTGAAACACCACCCCCTACACTGCCCGAACACCACTGCACTGCCCTAAACCCTGAAACACCACCCCCAGCACGACCCCTACACTGCCCGATCACCACTGCACTGCCCTAAACCCTAAAACACCACCCCCAGCATTACCCCCTACACTGCCCAAACACCACTGCACTGCCCTAAACCCTAAAATACTACCCCCAGCACAACCCCCTACACTACCCGAACACGACTGCACTGCCCTAAACCCTCAAACACTACCCCCAGCACGACCCCCTACACTACCCGAACACCACTGCACTGCCCTAAACCCTAAAACACTCCCCCCAGCACGACCCCCTACACTACCCGAACACCACTGCACTGCCCTAAACCCTAAAACACTACCCCCGCATGACCCCCTACACTACCCAAACACCAATGCACTACCCTAATCCCTAAAACACTACCCCCCGCATGACCCCCTACACTGCCCGAACACCACTGCACTGCCCTAAACCCTGAAACACCAGCCCCAGCACGACCACCTACACTGCCCGAACACCACTGCACTGCCCTAAACCCTGAAACACCAACCCCAGCATGACCCCCTACACTGCCCGAACACCACTGCACTGCCCTAAACCCTGAAACACCAGCCCCAGCACGACCCCCTACACTGCCCGAACACCACTATACTGCCCTAAACGCTGAAACACCAGCCCCAGCACGACCCCCTACACTGCCCGAACACCACTGCACTGCCCTAAACCCTGAAACACCACCCCCTGCATGACCCCCTACACTGCCCGAACACCACTGCACTGCCCTAAACCCTGAAACACCACCCCCTGCAGCACCCCCTACACTGCCCGAACACCACTGCACTGCCCTAAACCCTGAAACACCACCCCCTGCACCGCCCCCTACACTGCCCTAACACCACTGACCTGCCCTAAACCCTGAAACACCACCCCCAGCACGACCCCCTGTACTGCTCGAACACCACTGCACTGCCCCAAACCCTGAAACACCACCCCCAGCACGACCCCCTACACCGCCCGAACACCACTGCCCTAAAACCTGAAACACCACCCCTGCACGACCCCCTACACTGCCCGAACACCACTGCACTGCCCTAAACCCTGAAACACCACCCCCTACACTGCCCGAACACCACTGCACTGCCCTAAACCCTGAAACACCACCCCCAGCACGACCCCCTACACTGCCCGATCACTACTGCACTGCCCTAAACCACCACCCCCAGCATTACCCCCTACACTGCCCAAACACCACTGCACTGCCCTAAACCCTAAAATACTACCCCCAGCACAACCCCCTACACTACCCGAACACGACTGCACTGCCCTAAACCCTCAAACACTACCCCCAGCACGACCCCCTACACTACCCGAACACCACTGCACTGCCCTAAACCCTAAAACACTCCCCCAGCACGACCCCCTACACTACCCGACCACTGCACTGCCCTAAACCCTAAAACACTCCCCCAGCACGACCCCCTACACTACCCGACCACTGCACTGCCCTAAACCCTAAAACACTCCCCCAGCACGACCCCCTACACTACCCAAACACCACTGCACTACCCTAAACCCTAAAACACTACCCCCCGCATGACCCCCTACACTACCCAAACACCAATGCACTACCCTAATCCCTAAAACACTACCCCCCGCATGACCCCCTACACTACCCTAAACCCTAAAACACTACCCCCGCACGACTCCCTACACTACCCAAAGACCACTGCACTACCCTAAACCCTAAAACATGACCTCCTACACTACACAAACACCACTGCACTACCCTAAACCCTAAAACACTACCCCTAAACTACACAAACACCACTGCACTACCCTAAACCCTAAAACACTACCCCCAGCAGTACCCCTACACTACCCAAACACCACTGCACTAACCTAAACCCTAAAACACTACCCCCAGCAGTACCCCCTACACTACCCAAACACCACTGCACTACCCTAAACCCTAAAACACTCCCCCAGCACGACTCCCTACACTACCCAAACACCACTGCACTACCCTAAACCCTAAATCCACCCCCAGCAGTACCCCCTACACTACCCAAACACCACTGCACTACCCTAAATCACTACCCCCAGCACGACCCCCTACACTACCCAAACACCACTGCACTACCCTAAACCCTAAAACACTCCCCCAGCACGACTCCCTACACTACCCAAACACCACTGCACTACCCTAAACCCTAAATCCACCCCCAGCATGACCCCCTACACTACACAAACACCACTGCACTACCCTAAACCCTAAAACACTACCCCCAGCACGACCCTCTTCACTACCTAAACACAACTGCACAATTTGTTACAGGCGTTGCAACGCAGGCCTGTGGTGCTTACTGGAAGTACCTAGTGGGCTAGTTGGGCCCCAGGGACCCTCAGGATTCAAGGTGACCTAATCCCCCAACCTAAAACGCACCACGGGCGCGTTTGCACAGTGGTGAAGGGAGGGCGGGGCCTCAGGTGACATGCGCGCAAACACGCCCTGTGGTGCGTTTTAAGTTGGGGAATTAATTCCCTTTGAATCCTGAGGGACCCTGGGGCCAACTAGCCCACCAGGTACCTTCAGTAAGCACAACAGAGTTGCGTTGCAGAGAGGTGAAAAAGGTGCGTGGCCTCGGAACGCCTCTCTGCAACTCAGCTCTGTGGTCCTAACTGTAGGTCCCTGGGGGCTAGTTGGGCCCCAGGGACCCTCAGAATTCAAGGGGACTTAATCCCGCAACTTAAAACGCGCCACGGGGTGCGTTTGCACACATGTCACCTCAGGCCCCCCTCCCTTCACCACTGTGCAAACGCGCCCTGTAGCGCGTTTTAAGAGGTAGTTTTAATCCCCTGCCCTATTATGTACTAGGGACTTGCAGAGGAGGTCATGCTAATCACAGGGGTACCCCAACGCATAGTGTTCCCTAGTGTATGTAGGTGTTTTCACTGTATTCTAAGTGTCTTTTAGCATAGCACTGGCTCTGGTTAGTCAGAGTCAGTTACCACCAGTACCCGTCTGAAAAAGTTGTGGGCACAGGATGATTTTGCAACAAGGCCTCTTTCTGCTCCTCTGTTGGTTCTTTCTGCACATCTTTTGCTTCTTTCTGTGCGTTTTTTCTTCTTTCTTCACATGTCCTACCTCTGTAGGCATAGTTAGAAATTAGCATTTAAAAAAACCTTTGAAATTCACTGAAAAAACCATAGGTTTTAGGGACAGTTATAGTTAGTTGGACATTTCACTCGTACAAAACCATAGAAATTCCCCGTTATAGTTAGTTCAGCTAACTATAACTCGCGCCTCGCAATGCACTGCTGATGACGTCACATATTACATCACTCATGACATGGTCAGTGACATCACTGATGAAATCACTGATGACATCACTGATGACATCATCCAGTGACTGTGTGTTTCTGTAAAGTTTAAATATGTTTAATATATATAGGGAAAGATGTATTGAAGAATGAGTGGGTGTATAAGTGTCTGAAGGGATGATTTAGTACGCGAGTGTGACTCTACAAGTGAGTGATTAAATGTATCTTACTGAATGCATGGGTTAGTGACTAAACTGTGTGAATGTCTGTATCCGTCTGTCTGTTGGTTTGTAAGCGGCTGCATGGCTTTCTGAATAGCTACATGAGTGTCTACATGGGTTATTGATTGATTGTCTGAGTATCTGTATGGGTGCCTGAGTGTTTGTGTGGGTGGGGTGTGTGTGACTCTGTGCATAGATGTGTGAGTTGGTGATTCACTGGGTGCATGGTTTCAAGAGTGCATCTGTGATGGACTGTATGGGTGGGTGAGTGTGTGTATGGGTGTGTTAGTGATTGAATGTATATCTCAGTGGTACATGTGTGAGTAACTACATATGTGAAAGGCAGTATATATGTGTGTTGGAGTATATAAATGGCTATAAGTGAGAGTGTGTGATTGTGAGTGGCTGTATGGATGAGTGTGTACTTGTATCAGTGATTGTATAAGAGCGTAAGAATGTGCTAGTATTTGTATGAGTAAGTGAGCTGGTCTGTGTATAACTGTATAGGTGAGTAAATGGGTGTGTGATTAAGTTTTTGCATGACTGACTAGGTGTGTGAGTACCTCTATGGATGAGTGGCGGTGTGTGAGTGTTTATATAGGTGTATGAGTGCATATGATAGTCCTGTACTGAGTGACTAAGTATGAGTGACTGTACGGGTGAGTGAGTGGATGTGTGTGTAGACCTAAGAATCAGTGAGTGGGTATGTAGTTTTTGGTGTTGGAGTGTCTATGGTTTTGAGAATGGCAGTCTGTAATTTAGAGTGGGTGTATCAAACGTTATATTAGGGTGTGAGAAGATGCATGAAATTATCACATGGATGATGTCATCAGTGATGTCATTTGAGATGTCATCAGTGATGTCATCAGTGATGTCACTGACCATGTCATGAGTGATGTAATATGTGACGTCATCAGCAGTGCATTGCGGGCGCGAGTTATAGTTAGCTGAACTAACTATAACGGGGAATTTCTATGGTTTTGTACGAGTGAAATGTCCAACTAACTATAACTGTCCCTAAAACCTATGGTTTTCTCAGTGAATATATATATATACACACACACATACATACATACATACATATACATCTCCCTTTGGCGTTCTTCTCTCGAACACCGAGTCTGGCGGCACCCGGTCAACAAACTGCAACTTCACCGCTTTTGAGGTCAGTTTTTAAAAGTTCATTTTATTTTTTTTCTTCCATGGCAAATACACACAGTCAATTCCGTCTACAAGATCGGACCGACGCGTTTCGGCTAATTGCCTTCTACTGGGTCACTGTGGGTTCTACATTGTGTTCATTATATCCTGTGTCCCTTCTCAATGTTGTTGACCCTTGAGTGACCACTAGAGCGATACACTTAATTTCTTGTCTTGGCTACTATTCCCCGCCATCTGTAATTTACCACATCATACTTGAGAAAACATCATTATACTTTTTATATATGTACATTCATGTTCAAATTATTTTTTTCTTTTTCCTACAATTATTTTTCTTTTTCTTCTTTACTTCGACATACATTTTATTTAATTTTACCAATTTGGAAAAAACAAGAGGAAAAAACGAGCGGTCTGTGATTAAAAGCGACCATAATTGTCTCTCATGCAACCTCTTAATTCTGTGCACCATGTCCCTTTTAAGTTATTCCTTTCATTTCTTTTAGGAGGCACACCCTATAATAGGGATGCTATATCTAAAGTGCAAGAAAGGTGCAACATACCCAAATGCCACATTTAATTGCTTTTCCTTGATCTCACTTCCCACATCTCTCGTTTCCTGGGGTATTCAGATTTAAAATGCAGATGCATTCATTGCCTCTCTGTCTTCTTTCTGACTAATCATTTCATCTGCTTGAGTTATCTGATAAAGTGCAAATGTGTTAAGGTGCGCCATGCCCGGGGATCATTTATCTTAACTCCAAGAGGGCAGCCTGTTCAAAAGTGCAATTTTTCAAAAGGAAATGCTAATGCAATTATTGTATCCTTCCTAAGGAGAGGAATAGCTTATAAGAAAAAGTGCAAGTTCGTAGGAAGGCTATGTGCAGGAAGATTTTACCTGCCCAGACCAGCAGCATTAAGGTGCCAAGTGCCCAGCGATCATTATTCCTACCTCAGGAAGCAGCATATTCCATGCTGCAATTTTCATTAAAGTGCAAAGTGCTATTGTTCAACGCTATCTATGTAGGGGGTGACCATGTGTGGCCAACCAATCAACAGCAATAAAGTGCAATGTGCCCAGGGATCATTATTCTTACCCCAGGGAGCAGCATATTCCAAAGTGCGATTGTCATTAAAGTGCAAAAGTGCGAATGTTATAGCCTACATGGGAAAGGGGCGGCATATATGGGAAAGTCTAAATTAATAAAAGGTGTTCCATGCCGGGGGATTTTTCTCCCCCGTCTAAACTAGCAGCGTATATAATAAGGTGCTAATTAGTCTAAAGTGCATGGTGCTATTTATAACTTCCTTCCCTCCAATTCAGCTCAAAGTTCCATAACTCATACATGATGTAGGTAAAAATTCTGATTCTTCTCAAACATTTGAATCCTCCACTCTAATTTATACTCTGAACAACCCAATATTTCAGTACACACACAGTCCTGATTACTCTGCACATTAAAATTTCATGGTTACACTGATAATTTGCAGCCCTTCTTCAATCCAAATATTCACAATATTATAAATGTACAAACAGTTCTGCATCCCTGTTATGGCCCCATGGTGTCTCCATCCCCATCAGTAAAATCAGTCGGGATTCTCGTTTACGCAACTCATTCTCCCGATTTCCCCCTCTTGGGTGGGCCCTGATGTGTTTATTGCCCCAATAGGAGAATGTCGATAAGGATCGATTGTGCATCTGATCAAAGTGGCAGGCTACTGGGTAGGTCTTATCCCCATTCCCAATTGCTCTTATGTGCTGTAGGATTCTCAATTTCAATTTGTTTTTGGTGCTACAATGTACAGCTTGTTGCAGCCACATTTTAGTGCATAGACAAACTCCGTGTTGCAGGTTATCCTCTCTCTGATCGGGACTATATGCCCATCCATTGTGCGACAGTTCTTACTGTTTATCCCATATTCACAGGCCTTACATGAATTGCACTTTACGAAGCCTTCCTGGTTCCTTGATAAACATGATCCCATTCCCTGTTGATTTCTTTTATTGATATAGTGACTTGAGGTCAAGATATCTCCCAAGGATCGCACTTTTTTCGATGTAATTTGTGGGCCGCTTGCAAAAATTTCAGTTAGATGTTCATAATTTTTTAGAACACACCAATGTTTTTTGAGAACAGATGTGACACTTGATTGTGCCAAGTTGTACTCCAGGAAAAGCCTTTTAATGGTGTTACTGTTCTCTTCCTGGGACCTTTGGGAATAGAGAGACTCCTTTCTCATTTTCTCTTTGGACCTACGTTTCGCATCCTCGAGAACAGTTATTGGATATCCTCTCTGTCTAAACATCCCAAACAGTCTGTTCACCTCTTCGTCATACAGTTCTTCCGTGGAGCATATCCTCCTTGCTCTCAGCATTTGACTGTAGGGAATACTCCATTTCAATGCAAATGGGTGGCCACTGTTGGCGTGCAAAATGGAGTTGGTTGCAGTCGGTTTCCTATGGATTCTTGTAGTCTGAGCGTCCTCCTTGACCTCCAACTCTACATCCAAAAAAGTACAATGCTGCCGGCTCCATGCACATGCGAACTGCAGGTTACACTCATTGGTGTTCAATTTGGTCAGGAAGAGCTCCAGATCCCATTCACTGCCCTCCCACAAAATGAATAAGTCATCAATAAACCTGGTCCACATTGCTACATTTACCATAAGCCTGTTGTTGTCCTCAGCCCAGGCTACCTCCCTCTCCCACCACCCCATGAAGAGATTCGGGTTGGAGGCGAAGGAGGTGCCCATTGCTGTCCCCTGTTCCTGTTGATAGAACTTCCCATCAAATGTGAAGATGTTGTGTGTGAGACAGTACTCCAGCATGTCCAACAACGTGTGTGTGTGGAACTGGCCGGTCCCTCATGAAGCTTGTGCACGCATGTATTCCTTTTTCATGCTTGATTGAAGTATTCAATGACACGACGTCCAATGTCACCATAATGTATTCTTTTTTCCATGAGATATTGTCCAGCTTTATCAAGAAGTCCGAACTATCCCTTATGTAGGAAGGGAGGCTGATTACATATTCCTGTAAAAACAGGTCGAGGAATCTAGAACTGTTTTCTAGTAAAGACCCAATTGAGCTTACTATTGGCCTTCCGGGTGGATTCACTATACACTTGTAAATCTTTGGCAAAAGATAGAAAGTTGCCATTCTTGCATTTTCTGTACGGAGGTATTGCAGTTCTTCCCAGTCCAATAGGCCCCCTTCAAACCACTCCCTCAATTTTATATGGTACTCAGTTTCCATTTTATTCATAGGGTTCGTTTTTAAACGGGTGTACTGCTGTGGATTGCTCAATTGTCTTCGTGCCTCTGTTACATATGTCACCGGGTCCATTAGGACGATGTTCCCTCCTTTATCAGAGGGTTTGATGATGAGCGAGGGATTGTTCTTTAATTCGTTAATGTCCTTCCAGTCTCGAGATGTGAAGTTGTCCTTTGTGTAGTCAGTTCTCCAGCTTCTTTGGATATTGTTCAGGTCATCGACCACCAACTCATGGAAAAGGTCCAGACGATTCCCTGGTGGAAGCTGCGGGCAAAACTTGCTCCCTGGTTTAAGACCACTGCCCACATGCTCGCCTGTTGTAAAACCCATGTCTTGTAATCTTTCGGTTGGTTGATCAGCAATGGATCCCGTGTTGTTGTGTCCACTGTCTGAATTGACTGTTCCAGGTGCTGGATACTCATGAGGTCCGGGATGTCTGCAATCTGGAACGAAGAGGGCCTACTGGTTTCCATTGCTTCTTGCGCTCTTACTTTATGCTTCGTTTGATGGAATTTATGTAGCTTTAGCTTTCTTACATATTTGTAAATTTCAATTCTAGTGTCTACGAAATCCGGACGAAATACTGGGCAGAATGTTAAACCCAAATTGAGCAGCCGCAGCTGATTGTTGTCACTGTCACTGATTAAATGTTGACTACTAAGGGTTTTTGGTTTACATTAGTTGTTCCTTCATCTACTTTCGATTCAGATTTCTTCCTCGGCCTCTTCCTTTTGCCCCTTCTTGTTCTGCGTCCTCCTTTGGTTGACCCTGTGGTGTTCGGCCTCTCCCGCCTTGTCTCGTGGTCATTCGTAGTAACCGAAGTTCCTTGTGAAAATCCAGCTTTTCCCTTGGTGTTTCATCAGCACTGGACCCTGCGTCTGAGCTTACTTTGCTTTCACTTTGTACTGTTCGTGTGATTGGGGTGGATCTTTCTTTCGCTCTCAAGCGGTCGAATTTTTTGGCGAACGTGCAAACTCGGCCATACTGGTAATCAAGTCTGTCTCTTGCGAGTTTTCCAGCTTTTCGTTCCATAATCTCTTCATCATACTTCTGTAGTGACTTCTCCATCTTACTAAGTTGATCTTTTATGGCACCTTCTTCTTTGTTTTTCCAGCTCCTTTTTAATCATATATATGTTCATATTCAAGCTCATCGTCCACCAAATGCCTGCCTAACTCTGGGCGGGTGCTGCAGTTACATGAGGGTGGACTCACGGTGAATACAAAGGCTTTCCATAACAGAACAAAGCACTCATGGGGCATAGTTCGCTCCTTTAATTGCAAGAAAACACATTTTGGCGTTAGCCTTTCTCAATCCTTGCCTGAATAATGAAAATAGTACCATAATGCCAATGTCATTCATATACAAGACATCATGCACCACAACTGGATAATTTCAAAGCAGCCAATCGAAGGAGGGCTGCCGCCGTCATAGTTCCAATGCATTTTAATAATGGTACCCTTAGTTTGTCCATTTACTTCGATGTTAAACCTTGCATGGTAAATATACTATAACATCTCCAAATTGATACACAAGCATTAGGGTACATGGTATTTGTGTGATATACTGACGGCTCAATCCGTATGGTACTTCTTCATTGCTGCTACATAATGGGCGTGCATTTTCCCAGATAATATATTAAGTTAATGAATTGCCACTGCCACTATACACCAAACTCGGAGCACATCCGTGGGTGTCGGTCGAATGGCAGTATCTCCTGATATTTGGGGTGATATATATATATCACTAAAAAAAACAAAGGCTACAGGGACGTTATAGTTAGGGTCAGATTTTACTCATATAAAACCAGAGAAATTCAGCGGTTATAATTAGCCGAGTTAACTATAACTCGCGCCCCCGCAATGCACTGCTTATGACCGCACATATTACATCACTCATGACATGGTCAGTGACATCACTGATGACATCTCAAATTACATCAGTGATGACATCATCCACAGCATCTCTGGCGCACCCACTCACACCCCTATAGAATCTTTTACACACCCACTGCCACTTCCACACAACCATTCACAAACCCATTCACAGAGCTATACCAGTACTTACACACCGAGTCACTGATTCATTGATCTACACACACATCCACTTGCTCACCCATACTGCCACTTATAGACCCACTTACTCACTAATACAGCCATTGACATTCACTCACACTTTTTAAAATAGCCCCAGTGGGGGGGCAGCCTCCCCACATTTTTGTATAAGAACACCAGGGACGTGGCGGTCCCTGGGGCTGCGGGGGGGGGTTCTAGAGACCCCCCCATGCATTATAATTATAATAAAGCCCCGGGGAGGTGGCGGTCCCTGGTGCTGCGGGGGCCCCTGCATCTTAATGTCCAACTACCCCCGGGACCTGGACCACCCGGGGGCCTAATTAAACGTTTTTTTTCTCCAGCTGGATTCATGGATCCACTGCAAATCCCGCCGAAAATTTTAAAAAATATATGCTTTTTTGTGGCCCTGGGGTCCCTGTGGGACCCCCTGAACAGGCCTAAGGAGTCAGGGTGCTTCTACACTGCCCCCTTTTGTTTTTTAACCTTTTTAGGTCTCGCGCCTAGCGTTGCAGTGCGCAGCACTGCTCGCGGAGCGCGAGACCTTTAGAAAGGGCTTCTGAAAACGACCCACACGCTCGTGCGTCTGGTTTTGTTTTCGGAAGCCCACATTGGCTGGAGCGTGCGTTTTTTTTTTTTTTAAACGGCACGCGATTGGGCAAAGGCGGGCGCATGTCCCGCCTTCGCTCCTCCCATTCCCGACGGTGGCCAGAACGCGCAGCAGCGCGCGTTCGCCTCGCTGTCGCTGCCGCGCTCCTCCCCCGCTCCTCTGTGGTGCGCGCGCACCACTGTTTATTTGGAATTACTCCTTGACATGCCATGCATGCATTACTGTGTTTTGTACATAGCTCTTAGCGGTCTGCTCCCGCCTGTCTTCCAGGCTAGCGGTGTCCCCTCAATGGCAGGCAGGGACGCACTTTGGTCCCTCTTCGCACGCACATGTTCCTCCAAGCAGGAAGCGGAGTTCTGCCACTTCTGGAAGTGGTTTTCCTCACACAGGAGATGGCGACCAGAGCCCCTTCCGGGAGTCTCTGCGCCGGGCAGCGAGGGAGCGTGCGCTTCTCCTAGGTCTCTGCTGCTGGCAGAGCCGATCCCTCGTGGTCCGGTCCTCTCCTCACTGGGAAGGTTCGGTTCTGTCCACCGGCGCCGCCCCGGCCCCTACTGGCTCTCCGCCTTCCTCCTCGTCCTGTCTTCGTTCTGCCCTCCCCAAGCCTCCTTAACGCCCCCAGTTAATTACCACTTCAAATCCTGAGATGCCTTATCGCCTGGTTGTCGGTGCTTTGCTTGCAGCAATCTCGGGGCCTTAAGTTTATATCTAGCTGGTTTTGTGATGGCTGCCTTTTTCTTTCACCTCAGCCACTTTTCTCGCAGGCAGGCACGAAGGTTCCTTGCTCCACCCTCCTCTTCCTTGGCCCTCCTCTGTCCCGCCCTCATGATTCTTCATGCCCTCTGTGTCTCTGCCCCCTTCCGTTGTCCCTCCCTCCCATCCAGTAATCCTGCCTGCCCTCTATGGCCTCGCGTCTCCCCTCGGCCCCTCCTTCTCTGTCTCTCTTTAGACTGGGCCGTGCTGGCGCCCGTCCGGCCCCGGCTGGGGGTGTCCTCTGCCCCCTGCTACAGCCTGGCCTCTTCCTTCGCTCAAACCTACCGCAGAGCGACACGTTTCCTGGCTATTGTGGAGAGGTGAGCGGCGGGCGGGGCGAGGGCACGGGGCAGGAGAGTTGCCAAAGTTCGGGCAGACTCTGGCCCTGGGTCCGAGGGAGGGCAGCGGACAGTCTCTGCTGAGGTGGGTGACAGCCTCCATGGAAGGATCGGCTCCGTAGTGAAGTACTGCCGTCTGTAGTGTGATGCAGGCTTTTGTGACCCGGGGCTCTGGGTGTATGTCTGTCTGTACTGGAGTCTCGGTGTGCTCTGGAGTTAGACGAGTGCTCAGAGGCGCCAACAGACTACTATCTGAAGTGTAGGCCTGTCTCTATGTGAAGTGCCGGTCTACGTGTATCCCGGTCTCTGAAGTGGAGGTCTGCTTGTGTCCCTGTCTCTATCTGAAGTCGAGATCTGCGTGTGTCTGTTTATAACATTGAAGCCTGTGAATCTCTCTTCTCTTGACTGAAACTGGAGTTGTGTCTCCTGGTTTTTATGTTATCAGGGGGCGTGCCTGGTGTCTTCACCCCTGGGACTGTATCCTTCATGTGAGGGAACTGGTGGGTAATTGGCCCTGGGAGTGTATCTATGCCTGTCCGTGTGCGTTTGGGACATCGGTTCTGGACATCTCTCCTTGAGTTTCTCACCGTGACCATCTCTAGCTGGAAGTGCATCTGCATTAGGTTTTGTATGCTTTTGTCGAAGATGACCTCTTGGTGGGTGGGTGCATTTCTAACCCTTAGTAAGGCCATTGTGTAACTGAGTGACTTTGTTTTTATCACTGTATTTTGGGTGGTTACGCCTGTTAGTCTATATAGTTTACACTGAAAGGGTTGATGAAGTATGCTTGTCTCATTATTTGAGGGCCTGGCTTCACCTTTGTATGTGTTGACCTCCCGTTGAGTCGTCTCGCTCTTCTTGACGGCCTGTCTCTGTGGGTGTCATTTTGTGACCCTGTCGCTGCTTGGTGAAAGCCCTTCGCGCGCTCGCGCCTATACCAGCCGTTCTACATCCTTGTTTGTCGGTGATGCACCGAACTTGGGATGGTCTCACTGTTGCATTGTAGTGGCTTGTCGCTCCTTTCAAGATTTTTGTAGTGAGCGTTCACTGACTGTTAAGTTGTTGAAATCCATGGTACTGATGTGCCCTAGGGAGAAACCCGATGCAGCTTTCCCACAAGTGAATAATAAAGCATTTATGTCCTACATATGTGATTCACTTTCAGGTGTACAGCCCGCATATAGCAGAGCGAGTGACCCCATAGCACATAGGTGGCTGCCCTTGGGAGGCAATCTTAAAGGCTTCGCCATAGCTTGAAGGTGACCTCGAGCCAGAGCAATGTATGCCTCAGATCTGCAGCTTTGAAGAAGTGGGTGACAAATTAAAGGCAATGGAGAGTAAGGGTTTTCGAGAGACCTCCTTAACTGGGATTTGGGCAGGGTTTTTATATCGGACCTAGAAGCCTAGATCACTAATCCACTCAGAAAATGAATACAAGTGGACAACTGAATTTAGCAGTAGTTCTCCTAAACAACCAGTAGGATTCTGTGGCTTCTGGTTTGTCTTTTTACTATTTTCAAATATCCAGAGGCTGGCGCGGACTGTGAAAACTAAGAACTACTACACCTTGAAAGTGACGTTGGGAATAAACTACCCCAATGGATGGTTACGATCCCATCCCACCACGGCACCAGGCAGTCTCTTGCTGTTCACTCTCTCTAGTACGACACAATCTGCTGGTCACCTTTTAGACCCTTTATTCACTAATATACCTTCCCTAAAAGTTTGCTCTCCCCTCCCAATGGCCTGGTCAGACCTCTTTTTATCTCCATGACACTTCATGGTGAAGGCCCGCCATCACGCATCTACTCCAAGCCTATTTCAGAAATGCCCTTGGCACAAGTTAGACGCTCAATAATTTTCGGGATCTTTTACTTACCCAGATGCCTCAATTGCCCACTGATATAGAAGTAGCAAACAGCCTTCTTCACGAATGGCTCATGCATACTCTTGACAAATGTATTACTGCCAAATATACGTATAGCTGTGGAACACAGACCAGTCCTTGGTTCAATGAGACTCTAACCCAGATGAGGAAAAACTGCAAGGTACTACAACGCGCATGGAGACGCCACTATGACCCTGCCCTCAAGACACAATACTGCTGAGCAATTAAGGCTTATTATAAATATATACGTAAATCGAGAGCTGACTACTTAGCAGAAAAAATTAAAACCAGCAGCAATCCGGCTAAAAGTATTTTCTCCTTGCTGAATGATCTTACAAACCCCTCCTCGGCAAGTGCATCCACCATCACCTCGAACCCTCACTGCAAGGCTTTAGCCACCTTTTTTTTCTCAAAAATGTTGAGGAGATCTATAAAACCTACCGCCCCCCTTTACTAGCATTGAAGGTCCCAAAGATCTGTCTAGTTTCTCTGGCACCTCACTACTCCCCTTCCCTGCACTATCCCATGAAGTATTGAGTACCCCCTGTAACAAAATTAAATCTGGATCAAAACTGATCCACAATTAAACCAGATCATCATCTGTGAGCTGATAAATCTGTCTCTGGCATCCACAGAAGTACCCGCCTCATGTAAATACACCAAGGTCGTTCCACTGATAAAAAAAGAGGACCCTTGATGACTAAGCCAAAGTTTTTGCCCCATTTTATTACTTCCTTTTGTGGCCAAAGGCACTGAGTTTTACATCAACTCTATTCTAACTGAATTTGTTGAGTCCAACGAAATATTGGACTCTCACACAATGGCTTTAGACCTTGCCACAGCACTGAATCCCTCTGTTGGCAGTTACCGGACATCTGCAGAGTTCTTTGGATGAGGCCAATATCTCGGCTCTGATCCTTCTTCACCTCTGCGCTGCCTTCGACGCTATCGCATAAGATTCTGCTGCATCGTTTACAAGAGATAGGCATTGGAGATGCCGCTCTAAATTGGTTTGTATCTTTTCTATCGGATAGATCCTTTCAAGTGATTTCCCCTCCCCTATGGCTCTCAGGTTCACACCGCACGTCATGGGGTCCCGCAGGATTCAGCTTTGATCCCTACGCTGTTCAATATATACATACAATCCCTAGCGGGAGTTGTGAAAAGTAGGGGTCTCTCCCTGGTCTCGTATGCTGATGATGCTCGGCTTGTGATCTCTGTCTAACAACTCGGACCAAAACATAGCCATGTTCCAGATTGATATGACTGGATAGCAGACACCTCTTTCTTTACACGCGGCTTGTCTAAAGAAAGGGGCGAGGTCGCTATTAAAGTAAAACCGCAGCATGGGCCACTTTTACAAAAAAACATTTGTTTGTCAACTTGATAATTAGATGCTTTTTTGTAAAAGCGCTCACACGGCGCTTTCACTTTAATGATAGCTGCGCCCCTTTATTTAGATGTGGCTCGTCTAAAGAAAGGGGCGTGGTCGACATTAATGTGAAAGCGCGGCATGTGGCGCTTTTCCAAAAATTGCATTTACAATGTAATAGGTCTCGCATTTGCGAGAGTTTAAGCTATTGGTATTGTCATTTACAATGCCAATAGCTCAAACTCTCGTAAATGCGAGACCTATTGCATTGTAAATGCTTGTTTCTTTTGAGTCGGTTAAACCGAGTCACAAGATGGCTGCCAACAGTTCCTGGTTTGAAGTGTTGGCTGCCAATCATGGCACGAGATCGGGAGGGTTCGTGGATCCACCGCGGCCACAGTTGTAGATCTGAGAAATCTTTAAATTTCTCAGGAACTACTGAACGGATTTACACCATTTAACAAAAAGAGTGCACTCTGGTCCAAGAGCTACATTTCTGCAACATTTAGTGTGATTCCTTTCAGCAGTTCGGGCTGTAGCTGCATCAACTGTTTCCTATGGAAATTAACATGGATAAAAGGCGTTTTGGGACCCGCCCCCTTTTTTTTTCTTTCTTCGGCTGCGCTTGACCGATCACTTTTAAATTTTCAGGACAGAAGCTGACGTGACCGCACCATTAGTTTTGAAAATTTCGCAAAGATTCGTCAAACGCCGCCAAAGTTAGTGGCAAATCAAAAAACGCTTTTCCTATGGAAATTAGGTCCCAACTATAACTACCTACAGGTGACCGCCAGTAGGATGGAGATAGACCAATGTGTGTGTCATGGAAAGTCTGGGAGTGATCCGTGCAGTGGGGACTGAGTAATTGGGTGTCGAAATAAGGGTGCATTTGTAATGTTAAATCCCATAGGAATCTTTAGCCACACCTACAGCCAGAACCCCTGAACGAACTTACACCAAATTTGGCAGGGAGGTAGATGTTGGTTCAAGGAAGTGCCTTTTGCTTATTTGGTGTAAATCCGTTCAGTAGTTTTTGAAAAATTTAAGTGGAAAATTATAGTGATATATCTGGGCGCGGATATTTCGTGGCGATTTCGCAATTAATCGCGACTGCGCGCTCCAACGACAATGTTCGGATTGGCTGGACACAACCCGTACAGAAAGTTGCGCCCGCAATTTTATCGTCCGGGAACGGTTCCCGGGGCTGAAAATGGGTGTGATAGCTAACATAAGAGCTCAGGGTGGAGAAACTCTGACCCCATGTTTGAGAAATGGTTGTGTTAGTGGCACAAGTTATGTGTCCAAAATTGATTTTTTAATCACATGCAACATTCGTGACAACACTGCGACCGCCAGCACGGCCCCCCCACCATCGCGGGGACATCGTGAATATGGTAACATCATCCTGAATATTGGTGAAAATATAAAAATATATATTTGTACACACTCGCCGGTCACTGTCACACACTCCTGTATGCACTCACAAACTCACTCAGACACTTATACACCCATTCACATATCCACTCACACACTTATACATCCAGTCACATACCCAATCAGATATTCATGCACCCCATGTACAGACCCACTCACAAACTCACTTATGTTGTCATAGACCCACTGAGACACTCATACACCCAGTCACTCCCACACTCAGTCACAGACCGTCTCAGATACTTATGGACTCCGTCGGTCACTCATACACCCAGGAACTCACACACCCACTCAGATATACAAGCACCCAGTCAAGGCTCATGCATCCACTCAGAGACCCACCCAGACACTCCCCCTCCAGTCACAGACCCACTACCCACTCATGCATGCACCCATTCACTCACCCACTCGGAGACTTATGCTCTCACTCACAGACCCATTAAGACACCCACACAGTCACTCACAGAACCGCTCATAGGCCCACTCAGAGACTTATGCACCCAGTAAGTTATAAACTCAGAGACTCATGTACCCAGGCACAGTAGCACTCACAGACCCACGCACCCACTGACAAAACTACTCAGACACACACACTGCCAGTCATAGACCCACTGAGAGACTAATGCACTCACTCACAGATCCACCCAGACACTCATGCACCCACTCACTCACCCACTTAGACACTCATGTATCCACTCACAGATCCAGTCAGACAGTCATATACTTACTAACAAAGGCACTCATGTACCTTCTAACAGATTGAGTGAGAGAATTACGCAACCAATCACAGACCCACTGTGACACTGATGCACCCACTCTTAGGAGTACTGAGGCAGTCACGCATTTCGTTACAAAAGTATTGATAGACTGATGCATCATCTCACAGATCACCTCAAATACCTATACAGTGAATGAGAGACTTAGTGATACAGTGATGCATGCAGTCCTAGATTACACTGAAAAAGTTATGCACTGTGTGATAGAGATATTAAGGGAGTTGTACATGCTATTATACAGTTGTTTAGATAGTAATGTGTTTAGTGTGTTGGTTATAATTCATTTTGCAGTTATAAGTTTTGAATGTGGTGTTGGCTATTGAATGTCTGCATTTGTTTTGTCATTCCGCAATGTATTTGCGGTGATCGCGGCTACCGATATCATTCCTGCGCTCGGCGTCACCATGAAAACGGAAAATCGGTTTAAATGGTTGTTTTTATGCAAACTCCCTACAAAAATAGGACTTTAAACAGTGCAGTAATAAACCCCTAGTGTCTTAATTACTGTAAAATGTGTGCATGTATGTGTTTTGCACCCCCTAAAAAAGGTGCTATCGTCGGTTACAGGAGTCATTGCAACTCTGTGTAATCACAAAAACAGGAAGTTGGGTTCAAACAGTTTAAAACGTTTCTACAAATATGTTTTTAAAGCAGTGATGTGGCTAGTAATGTGTGTATTGTAATAGTTAGAATTAAATTTTTAAGTAAAAATTTTGAATGTGGCGGTGGTTGTTGAATGTCTGCTTTCGTTCTGCGATTTCCCGACGTGATAGCGATCGTGATGTCGGCCGCAGATTTAAATAAACATTATTTGACAAGAGAATGAACAAAATTTTGGACACTTGGGTGGCTCGGATTTAAAAAATGTCTAAGTGTATTTTGCAGTATGTGAATTACATTTGCTGATCAAAGATTCTCCACAGTAAATGCGACAATGTTTTATCGACTAAAAAATTCTTAAAAATAAAGCCAGCTATTAATTTACTTTTGATAAACACATACCAAATCAAAAAATGAGTGGTATATCATTTAAATATAATATACAATTATAAAAAGAAAATACGAAAATCTTAGAGGCTCACTTTAAAAAAAAAAAATGGACGTTACAATTAAGAAATAGAATTTTAAAAAACCTTAGAAAGTCACTGAAAAAACCCAAAGCTTACAGGGACATTATAGTTGGGAATTAACATTTATAAACCTTAGGCATTCACTGAAAAAAAACAAAGGTTACAGGCACGTTATAGTTAGGGAATTGAATTTTTTTTAAACGTAGGAATTCACTGAAAAAAAAGAAACACGGACATTATAGTTAGGCTGACATTACTCTTGTACAAAAGCAGAGAAATTCAGCAGTTATAGTTAGCTGAGCTAACTATAACTTAGCGCTCCCGCAATGCACTGCTTATGACCTCACATATTACATCACTCATGACAATGAGTATGAATGAATAAGAATGAATGTATGGAGTGTTACAGCATCTGAGAGAGAATGAGTGACACTGAGAAAGTGTAACTGAGAATGTAGAGTGAACCAGAGTGAGAATGAGCGAGTGTGAGAGAATGAGGGAGTGAGTGTGAGAGAATGAGGGAGTGAGTGTGAGAGAATGAGGGAGTGAGTGTGAGAGTGAGGGGAAGAGGGAATCAAGCCAGCATAAGTATGAGTGAATCAGAGTAAGAAAGAGTGAGCCTTAGACTGAATGAGAGCCAAGTGAATGACAATGATTGTGTGAGCAGGTAAAAATGAGTGAAAGTGAATGAATATAATTGACTGCGAGTTAGAATGCGGTGTTATGCTTGTTAGTCTACCTTTGGTCCTGGCATCTGGAATGGAGTTCTGGGCTTATAAAGGCGCACATGGCAAAATACTGGTGCCGGCATACAAGAGGGAATTCTTAACATGATAGTTACTGGTGACAAAATACCGACATAGTTGGGTAATACTCGACATCTTGGACTACCATGGCAAAAGGCCGGTGCTAGAATACTGGAGGTACTTCTTGGCATGGGGCTCCCATGGAAAAATCCTGCTACTGGCATAGCAGAGGTAATTCATGGCTTATGGGGCACCCAATGAAAAATCTTGGCACAAGAGATTCTTGGCATAAAGGAGGACAACTTTGGCATATAAGAGGGGAGCAACCATGACAAAACGCTGGCCCTAAAATATTAAAGGTAATTTTGACATTTAGGGGCCGATTCCGATTCGGGACGGAAATCTCCCCGACCGAGCCGGACCCGGAGAGATTTCCGACCGAATCGGACCCTAGCAGCCCGACCGAACGAGTACGATGCGCACGTATGCTATCGGACTCGATTCGGTCGGACTCCATTGAAGTCAATGGGAGCCAGTCGTCACGACGCGTACACGGGCTCCCATTGACTCAATGGGCACGACGCGAACAAGGGCGCCCCTACAGCGTGTTCGTGTCGATGCGGGTCGCGCCGTACATGCACGTGTAGGGGGACCCATGGGTCCCCCTGTGTGCGACTCGCACGCCTACGCTTCCAGGGGGGTCCGACACGGACCCCCAAAGTGCGGCTCCGACAGCTCCTTGGAGCCGGACTGCGCGAGTCGGTCGGAGCGGTCGAGGTGCGCATGGTACTTACCCGGCCGGGGAACGTCTCCATTGCGCGGTGAGAGTCGTCCCCGTGCGAGTCGGTCGGAGCGGTCGGGTCCTGCGAACGAGTCGGTCGGAGATTTCGCGAGCTCACGCATCGTACTCGCTCGCCCGGACGCACGTACGAATCGGTCGGGAAATAGGGCTCCGAATCGGATCCGGTTAAGCCGAATCCGATTCGGTGCCCTACCGGCCGAGATCGGAATCGACCCCTAAATGTCACCCATGTTATAAGGAAGAAATTAAAAGCAAATTTCTGGGACTGGCATATTGTATGTAATGTTTGGCAGAAGGGGGCACCAATGACCAAATACTAGCCCCGGTCCAGTAGAGGTAAGGGGCACCAATGACACACTGAAGAAAATGGAGGGGGCCAACTTCTGGGGATTTTCAGAGTTTATTGGCTTGGCATGCCAGGAAAGGACTTGTATAGCTGATGAATGCCCTTTCGGAGCCCATGGCTTTTTAGCAAATATATGTAAAAATAAAGCTTTAAAATTCACTACTTGACCCCATAATTTTCAAAATATTATTGAGGGCAGAACCCCCAAACCCGCGTAGGAGAGTCTGGCGTACTCGCTTTACTTACTACAATTTAGAGAAAGTATTTTATTACACCCCACCACTTTCAAAGATCATGTGAGCACCCTAGGGTATCTAAAATAGAAATTTGTATTGTGGTGTCATATTAAGCATTCAGTTATTATGAACTTCAGCTACTGAGATGTTACAGTTCAAGTGATAAGACCTTTAACCTGAATCTTTCCAGAAGTGATAAGATGACACTTCCTTTGATTTCATTAACGTCAAAAATGTGTGATGTCACTTCAACTACCCCTGACATTTTGGTGAGTAGACGCCCATGTGTGGGTCATCTGTCTAGATTGGGCTGGCAAAAACCTATACATTAAATAGACAACGTTAACATTGTCGTATGAGACAGGTTGCTTCACTATAACCGATTTTGAACTATGCAACAAACACATTACACCCTGTACTGGTACCTTCCCCCTCCCTTACTACTGAATATTGCGACTGAAGCGAAGGAGGTCAAACAGAACACTAGCCACCATTCTATATCAGAGGCCTCCATGTTCAGGGAGGGATGTGGATGGTGGCAGGAACACCAAGGGCTCAGAAAGGTTTATGTAAGATAGATGGGTTGCTGGTCTTATACTCTCCATAAACACCCCTTCTGAATAATCCTAGCCTCTTACCGACAATGGAACCGGCTGTGATATGTACCTTAAAAATACACAATTTGACTTGAGTGAGGCAGCAAGTGACATTTCCTATTTTAACTCCAATAGTAATCTTTGCTCTCCTCTACAGAAGAAAGAAAAAAAAAAAAAACACTCAATGGATTCACATTAGCCATGGCATGAAAGTAACAAAAGTGTCTTCACTCAATTCGGAGTAAATCCGTTAAGTAGTTTTTGAGGAATTAGCGTTACGAAAATATGGCTTTGAAGGGATAACCGAGATATCTTGACAGTTGAATATCAGAATTTTTGATTTGCCTGCAACTTTAGTGCAGTTTTAATTTGCACAAAATGAGGCAGATGTTTAGCAAGTTAAGTTTACTCTTCGTATATTTAAATCCGAGATCCAACAAGGGGGGTAGGAGGTGTGGTTCAAAAAGTATTCATTTGGTAACAACTGTGATACCCGTTGACAAATCCAAATTAATTTTACGAGACATTAGCAGGTTTAATCTTCTACAGGCACAGTAAGTTTTAAACAGGTCCACGAGGAACAGCCCAGTTAAAAAGAGGGCAGGGCGGGGTGGGGCAAAAACATTTTCATGAGCCAACAACCTGGCCGCTGTTTAATTATCTGCATGGGATTTTGCAGGCTAAATCAAATTAAGCTCAGTGCACTGATTTAAGGTTTTACTGAGATTCGTTAATGGGGGCGTGGGGTAAAAAAAAAAATGATTGCTTTGCTAATTTTAATGTAATTGCATAGTTATACAAGAAATTTGTCAGGCACTTGGTATGTTTGACATACTTTGGATATGAGAGTTTCATGCAGATCCAACAAAGGACATTTGGCACTCTGAAAACCTCCGCATAAACTTTGCAAAGAACTTGCACGAATAGTTTTCTGTTGGTGTGTCAAGTTGAGGTCCATTCAGGAATTTAAGATTTCATGAAGATGTGACAAGAGGGAGGGGGGTCCAAAAGAGCTTCTATCAGGTAATAAGTTTGACACAGCTTCACGGATTTGCATGAAAGTTGAGAAACCATTATTAGGTTTAACTTGCAAACTGCATGTGAAACTGGGGCTTGGACACAAAGGGGGCTTGTTGCTAGCAGCAATCCCATGTTCCACAGAACTGAAGGCTTTGTGCAGAGGGGGCTGGCTGCTGGAACAGTTGTTGGGTGCAAACCGAGAAGCCTGGCTGAAGGCCATGAACAACCAGCATTAGAGACCTTTGGGAGGGTTGGATGTATTAGAGCATTTAAAAATAAAATCTTAAAAAACAGTTAACTTGCAGTTATGGTTATGAAAAAAATGAAAACCACATGAAATTCCCTAGATCTGGTTAGCTCTGCAAGCCACTGTCGGCACACCGGTCATGTCAACCACAACTCCCATTCCAAATACAATGCCTATGACCTCACAATATTAACAACACGATTACTTCATACCACATCTTTAAAATTACAAGACACACTCAAATACATCCTATAGTATCCATAGTCACGTCTTTGATAATATAAATGGTAAGGTGTCATGTCATTAATAAGATGATTTATTTGTAAAGTCACCTGGTGCATCAAGGTTGAGACCATGAGGACTGCATCTGGGGTGCTAACTGACATTATGCATGGCAGGTGTGCAACCTAAGGTCCACAGAGAGCGAACCATAAGTGCAGAATTTGTATTTTTTTGAGTTTATATTGTAACCATAACAGTTTTTCAACTGTGTTTTTAACTGAATATAGGGAGGGGGTAAGGGGGAGAACAACAAAATCTGACAGGCCAAAGTCAGAAATCAACTGTCCAAATGTCGAACACCCTTTGAAAATGCTGTCAGCTCTTAACTTGGGTGACGGAAAGGATGGACTATGGTTTGTTGTGTGGGGGACTGTAAGCAAAGAGCCGAAACAGGTCAGCACCTCAAGGACAGAGGTGTTTGAAGTACTACACAAAATAAGGACTGTCTCTTGTCCAAACTCCAATTTGCCCAAGAGACACTTCCCCATGTGAAGCATGGCTGCAGGAGGTAGAAAGAGCTGGTCTGAACCTAGAATGAATATAGGCTAGTAATACCAGGTGGTCTTATAATTGCTTGGTGACTATTCCATTTATTGATTTGTTAATATAGTGGAGATTAGGGAAGGATTGGAGATGTAGCCTCTCTCCAGGATTCAGATTATGCTTTTTATAACGGTTGTGATGGCTGCATATGTGGCTGCATGATCTTTTATAGCAGAACATATGTTGAGAAATTTCATGGGACATACCAGCCTTTCTGAGATAACTGTAAGCAATGGTGACATGAGCAGGATCTTCCCACTGAGGGAGAGAAGTTTTGTTCTGGCACTGGCCACTGAAATTAGATACCTTTTTATCCCAGGCGTGTGGTAGAACAGCCATCCATTAGAGTAGAATGCTAGAGTACGATGCAGAATTAAACATTTGGTTGGATTTTTAATACTTTAGATGTACTGTTTTACGCCCTTTCAATTATATGAGTTTAACACTTTTGTTTCGCCCTAAAATGTATGTCTTTTCGGGAATTCAAATTCTTAAACTCTAAAAACAGCAAGATGGCGTTGTGCTTACATCCTGCTTCAACAGCAGCGGCGTTCTAAATGGCAGCATAGTTCCAAAGTTAATCAGAACGAATTAACAAATAACTTTCACAGAGGAGCTCTGCAAACCAAATCTGTAAACTGCAGGACAACAAAAGGTTCCCAAACCTGCCCTGATCATTTACCAAAGGACTGCCTCTCTTCTTAAGCTGTCCCCTAGAGGACCACTTGGCCCATCACAGATAATTTGATGGTAGAGAGAAGTACAAGGAATTGAGGAAGTCTTCTACCTGTAATGGATCTCTCTCTGCTCCAATCCCTGTCTTTTGACTCCCAAAATAGCTCAAAACCATGGCTCGGCATAAGGAAGACTCAGCCTTTACTTTTCTCCAGGTCAATAAAATGTGTCCAAGTGAACTGGCAAATAAGTGGTTATTATGTCTCAATGGGCATTATCCAAGTAGCAAGTGACAATTCAGTTTGTAGCCTTTGTCCAGCATCTATGTTTGAGCTACATCATTAATATTCACTCACCATTAGAAATAATAATCAAAAAAACTAAACGAAAAACAACCCAAAAACAGCACTAATGTGAAAGGACTGCAGTTAAGGCGACAAACTGCTTTTATACCAGTCAACTGGGATTGCTCACTGGTAGGAGCATTGTGTCTACCCATTCTGGTGCATCAGCTGCCTGCTTGTGCAGTTTCTTTTTTAAATCTTTTATTTTCCTTGTTTGCGCCACGCACACGGAGTTGCCTGGCTCCGGTGGTGGGCTTGGTGGCATCGGAGCACAAGCCCCTTGACTCCTTTAACAACTTAAGTTATGCTTTTTTTCTTCCACATTTGTTTTAATGTTGTTATTTTACCTTTCTTAATTTCGCCAGTATCACCGTCCTGGAAGGGTAGCCTTCAAAACAGGTGAAAGGCTGCTGGGCTCCTGTTTGCTTTCTTTTGCCCCTCCCAGGTCTCTCCAACCTCTTGCCCACGTCATAGCCACTCCCCTTGGAAGGTGGGCTATATATTCATGGCCAGTGCGCAGACGCGCTGGATTGCTCGCTGGTAGGAGCATTGTGCCTACCCGTTCAGGTGCATCAACTGCCTGCTTGTGTAGTTTATCTTTTAAATCTTGTATTTTCCTTATATGCGCTAAGTGCACAGAGTTGACTGTCTCTGGTGGAGGTCTTGGTGGCATCGGAGCATGACACTGACTCCTTTTTTAACAATTTAAGTTATGCTTTTCTCCCTTAAGTTTGTTTTAATGTTATTTTAACTTAGTTAATTTCCCCAGTATCACCTGCCTGGAAGGGTAGCCCTCCAGACCGGTGTGGGGCTGCTGGGCTCCTGTTTGTTTTCTTTTGCCTCGCCCAGGTCTCTCCAACCTCTTGCCCACATCATAACCACGCCCCCTGGAAGGCAGGTGCGCTGAAGGCGCGCCAAAGGCAAGCCCGTCTGCCCCCGGATGGCACCAAGGGCCATGACCCCTGTCTGTTCAGGGCCCCACACTAGGCAGTACTCGTCCAAATAACTTCTAAGGCTTGCACCTACCCTGGCTGAGGAGTGCGGCCACACCATTGACGCATTTCAGAAAACCTTAGGATGTGGTGTGGTTTCATCCTAAGTGGCCTGCCTTCGGCGACCTCTATGGACAAAACTGCTGTGTGTTCGCCCCAGATGGCTTGTTGTTACTCAATTGCCTATCCCAAATATTTGGTCTGACCACTATATTATCCCTTTCCAATTCCCACTGGCCAGTCCCATTTCAACTACAAGGAGGGAGTGAAATGTAAAATTAGAAAATGGGCAAAAGGCCACTGCGAAGGCCTCCACTGACACTTATGAATGAGGGATCTCAGCCTAAAAATGACTGATTCGGCCAACCAACATCTTGAAGACTGGATTATGGGGGACCTCGACAGGATTGCACTGTTATGGGAACACCTCACGACCCGCTCCAAACCATCCGCAGAATGGCTCCATGAGGAACTAATGCTACGCAAAAATCCTGTAAGCGCCTAGAGCACGCGTGGGGTAAATATTTCAGAGCCAATAGTAAAGCCAACTGCTTGTTGGCCATGAGGGAATACCATAAGCTAATCCGCACTACGCGAAGTCAATTTTATGTGCATAAGATTGAGTCCTCGCCCAACCCCAAGAGAACCTTTCTCAATTGTTAAAGCCCCATCATCTTTGGAACATGCATCCGCTCACATTGTTCCATGCTTAGAGAGTTGTAACTTTATTGCCAGTTTCTTTTTTCTCCTTTTGTGAGGAGACGAGGATTGGGTGGTGTTTAAATCCAGAAATATCTATTCTAGACATTTGAACTATTGTATGTGTGCGCGCATTGGAAAGTACAACCTCAAAGTGGTTTCTCAACACCTTCCATATTGGTGCTGGCCTTCTAGCACCCCATAAAAGCATTCAACAAAAAGCAATCTAAATTCACTGTTTGACTTCAGCATAAAGTTTTCCGAGTAGGGACAGATCTCTCTCTGCACAGCACACAGTGCTCCACAAAATCCGTTGTAAAGCCTGCTCTCAACAGAGCGAGCCTAATAATGCGCTTATGCCACTGGTCCAGGAGCAAATGGACCACCTTAGGAGGCTCCAGGATGCTAAACCTAGTTATTCCACTTGATCTCTAAATGACTCCCAGACTCTGAATTTCCATTGCTCAACTCATTCTACCTTGTGCTATATTCCACAAGGATATCTTTTGGAGAGAGAAAAAAAGGAGCCTCTCCCATGTTGTGGTAAGTTTAACAGCCCGATGCTTAGAGGGGTCTGTGGTTTTTGTCAGTGTTTCATTGAGATTACATCAAACAGGTGTCACAGGCACAGCAAAAGGTTTGAAACTCGCCCAAATCCCCATAGGCAAGATCACTTTATAAATAAATTCTATACACTTTAGCTGAAGCTTTAATGCCTGCATGACTACCTGTAAAAAGAAGGAAAAAAATCAGGGAATATAAGTATCCTGTCCCCAAGAACACACTTTAAGGAGGAGAGGAACACTTGTCAAGGTTTATAGACCAGACTTGAAATGGATGCAATACTTTTTCTGTGACTGAAGACATGTGAATGAACTTAGCTCACCATTCCATAAATAGAATAACTTACACGGCCACAGAGAAGTCGGTTCCTTCACATTACATTTTTGTGTATGCACCTTAGTTGACCACTGACGAACAAAGCCTACTTTGTGCAAGGTTTGTAGACGACACGCAGTTCCACTTCTGGCTGAAGTAAGATCTAGAAAATTAGACGACCCAGGAAGATTTTGATATTTCCTTAGTTATGTCTGCCCTTGGATGAAGGAGTGTCTCCTCTGCTTAAACTGATCCACTGACCCTTAGTGGGTGCTGTTGGCATATACACGCTGCTAATTGCAGGCCCGTCATCATAGGAAACTCTGAAATGTCAGTCATATTAAATTCAACGCTCTTTAAGCCAACAGGTAAATGCACCAACCGTAGGATACATGCTTCAAATAAGTATGCTTTGGAAATATTGTGGGACAGAAAAAAAGTGAGGGCTAATGGTAGCAATATGGCTGGTCAAATTCCAGGCTACGGTCAGTGCAATGAGAGGCTGGGATTTCTGAACAGACAGAAGACCATGCGAATGAATTCCTGCCTACTATCCAAATACAAAGACCCAATCTGTACCGGCTCCAGGCTTAAAAATCAGCGACAGATGGCACCTGCTGTGATGAAAATGTTGCATTGACGAGAGGTGGATGAGAAAGGTGTATGGACAGGAGGTTTGGTGAGAATGGTGTGTGGACAAAGAGGCACGCAGGCATGTGCACATAAGTGGAGACTGTTGACAGCTGGTGCGCCACTTTAAGCAAGCTAGATGTGACTTTAGCTGGTCCTCATAAGGAGGCCTAGCTATAGTGGGTAAACAAACAAAATTGTAGAAGGTCACATGTGGGCAAAACATTTAACTTTAAACACGAAGAAGAGAACAACAACATCGTGGCTATTTTTTTAGAAATTACCCAAGCCCGATCAATTGTGTGAAGAGATCATGTGCAGAACCATGGAGAGCACAGGACCGGAGTTGAATGATGTTCGAATGATGTTTCCTGATAAAGCCTTCTACAATAAGGTATGAGGGTTTGTGTAAATTTCCCTGCAGTAAAGAATCACATTCTTCTTTCCACTGTTTCACATTTGTTGAGTTTCGTGGCACAAAAGAAGACTACTGAAGTTTGAAGGACCTCTAATAAGATTAAAAGGCACGGACTCTATTCAGAGCGGCCTAGATTCTTTATGGACTGCTGGCTGCCAGACAACTCAGTCAGACACTGTATGTTGTATTTTTATACAACATTTAGTGAGAAAGAAAAAGGCCAAGCACAGAAGATTCCTGATGGACTAGCAAGTGTCAACAACTGCTGCATATCCTGAAAACGAACAGGGACGTAAGTGAGGAAAAGGAACATCTGTGCGATGCGCCTCAGGACAAGGGCGTTAAATTCAAGGAACGGCCCACTTTTGCCTTCACCTTATCCAGTGCTACGGTTTGCTCCAAGTAGCACTAGATTTATGGTAAGACAGACACTTACAGGTTGCCTTCTGAGTTCCTGATAATGAAAGTAATTGAAAAGAGGAATCTCTAAAAATTGATCGCCAGAAAGAGAATGGGCCATTTATGCCACTGTCTCCCACAGCATACCCGGTCAGCAGATAAATGGAGAAATTATTACTCAAAGGGGACAAGCTGTTACAAACGACGTAAGCCATGTCTAGCAGAGAAGTATGGAGACATCCACCTGGCAGCTGTATTTACAAGGCGGCACACTCCCTTAAGCAGCTGTTGAAACAAGTTTCTGACTTCCATCGTCCAGATGAGGAATTCTTTGTGTACTTCCCCGAGAGTTATTTTGCAAGTTTCTACAGCTCTTACCACACACACACGTAGGGGTTTTGCTGATTTTTTCCTTTCATGAAGATTCAAAGTTTTTTTTTTTTATACGCAATGCAGGACAATTTCCACTGTGGAAGAACTCAGACAAGCGAAACATAACCCATGGTGTGCCATTCGTAGTCTCCACATACTTGCATCATAATTCTACGCTGAACATAAACTGAGGTATTCTCTGCAAGGTTACGTTTTTTGTATGTGCAATGACTATGCAGGAGAGAAAAATGCTAACTTTTTTGCTAAGTATCTCTCTGGCAGTATAATTTTTTTTGCGTTAAATATATATGAAACATAAATTGAAGTAAGAGTCACAATTTTTACAAGGACGGGCCAAAGCGTAAATCTTCACAAACTATGCTGAGATGCGAAGTTTATTAGATCTTTAAAAAACTTGCTAAAAAAATAGATTTGTACACCTCCAGCCGTATCGTCATGCTGAGGCACAGACCTGCTGGAAGGATGGCTAATTAGTTCAGAAAGATCCGTTTCTCAGCTTTATTTCTCCTGGACTCTAGACAAGTTCTGAAAGGGGGTAAACCAATGGATATTGGAGCCACTGTGAATACATTTCTACATTGCACTAAAGGATAAACTAATTAAGACTGGGCTGTGGGAGGCACAGGATGTAACAAGGACATAGACCTATAGCTGGAAGTACCAGAGAACTGAAATTCCCTTGCACTGGATTCTCATACTGGAGCCCTGGTGAGGAGTTCTGTATCACACACCCCAAAGACCGCGCCACAATGTACTTCCTACTCCTTGCGACAACTGCAGCTGCATCTACCTATAAGGAATGCCCTAAAGATCTGCTCCACCTCAGTGAGGCAGGACACTGCGAAGTTGAATCTCAGCGTTCCACGCATGGCAACATCACCAGCAACACTCCTGCATTATGTGGAGGTGCATGTGACGTGCACCACCACACATTCAAACGATTACACCTTTTCACCTTACCATGCCACCTAAACTGGCAAGCACTGCCATCTCCCTGCATACACACCTACATTGTGTGTACTAGAAGTAAAGCACACCCTTTGCCCAAAAGATCTTCATTCACCACCAAGCAGCTGATGTCACGTCCCAGGCGGTACACAATAAAGAAGGACTGCATTCATCTTGGAAAACATATAGTGCTTTATTGCACTAGATCACAGCTACACATAAATTCTACCATACACGTTCCACTAGGAGCAGGCCAGATTTGTTGTTCAATCTCATCACTAATTGCTGTAAATGGCACCCACACAGAACAAATAGAAAACAACTGCATTACATGTTTCATGCTGGAGCATAGAGGCAAAACCGACCTTCTCATACAGTCAACAACATGACTGGAGGACAAAGTAAATTGGGGCGATTCATAGTACTCATCGTTATCTTTCCTTTTGAAAATGTCAATGACACACGCACAAAGTGTCTTTAGAAGTTTGCAAAAACCTTACGTATAAAAAAAAAAAAAAAAATGATGTTCCCCACCCAAACTCATAATTTATCACAAACACGCTCCGCTCAAAGATCAACTAAACTCTTCTAATATGTGTAATTATTAACAGAATGTGCAATCTGCAACTTTTTAAATAGCAACAACAGGGCATTCCAACCACGAATCGCAAGCCACATTCTCTGGCACGTACTGCGAAGCAAGGTTCGTGCAAGACCTGCCAACAACCCTGGGATCTCAGTCTCTTTGCAGAACTTGGCATCGCTACTGTTTGCATTCCTTGAACAGCTTGCAACGCCTAGCCAGGAACACGCATGCCACAGGTGGAGGAAGGTAGGCAAGTACAAGCAGGTTTTCTGCTCAGATCCCAGGGTATGGCCTCGGAGATGTAGTGGCTTACGGTGCAATAACTGTAAGGACAACAATAATAAAGTCACTTGCCTAAATCCAGGCTATACACGTCCCAGTGTCAAACTAATGTATCAGCGATGTATGATTATCCACAAAGACGATAGCACACAGGGCAATCAAGCAATTATGAAAATAACTTAACACAATGCTTGGGCTATTATTGATTCCTTCAGCAAACCATCTGCCAGACAAATATGTTTGCAGGTGCTGGAATATAGGCAAGTATCTAGTGGTGAGCCGCTGGAGCATATAACCTTTTATTTTTAAACCCGCAACTACTAGTCAGATTTCTTTACTATTTTAATCCAAACCCTTTTAGGCACCAATGCAGCCCTAGGATTCCCCCAAGCTGAACTAGTTAACCTTTGTGTGATTAAATGCATCAAAGGCATTTCATGGATCAATCTGAGGTCATGACTCTCAAATGTTAATCAAACTGAATTTCTGAAATTTAATTTAGCGGTTTGTCTATTCACACAAACACAATTCTGCCATAGCCCTCCTAACTCCATCCTTTGCTAGGAATAAGCAGATATCATCAGGAAATTCAAACCACCTTGTAGGCAGAATCAATGCATGTTTACACCATCAAATTGATATTTACAATAGCACCACCTAGACAAAGCAGTGATTCTTCAATTGTCTTAAATTCAGCCACACAAGGCATATTTTTCTTCATACTTACATTTTTTGCTTTGCTTTTCCACTTCTGCTTTTAGCCTTTTGTACTTCTCTGTCCGGTACACAAGCACCCATGTTATACCTGCAGAGAAATAACATGAAATGAGAGCAACACCTCAAGATTCTGAAAGTCAGCCTAGTAATCTCTTATAAAGCTTTGGTTTTTCTTTTACGTTGCACACACACGTTTTTAAACGGGGAATCTTGGCCGACTGCCCAGTGGACTATGATGTGCTTTCAATTTTACCACAAAAAGTGCTATAGCCACTGTAGATATTCAGGGCCCAAGGGGGTCTCTGAATAATATTGGTAAAAGATGTATAGCTCGATGCTGGGGTTACAAAGCCTAAAGTGTCATTTACAAAAAGCGGTTTGAGAAAGAAAAAAACCACACACAATCATTATTGACACTGCTCTGGGGTGAGGACTGGGTGCATGGGCAAGGAGTAAATTCACTTCGTTGTTCAGTCACCATTTTAAAAAAATACAACAAAAAATACTGCTACAAAAGTGTAAGAGATTTTCAGTGAAAATGCTATAGAAAGGCTACATAGGATTAGTGCACACACATGGCTCTGGTCTCAGTGAAGAGCCGTTCTTCACTGGTGTGCAGGATGGCAGTTTCTTGGTGGTATAGCACAGAAGAGTTAGCACTTCTCCAAGTGGAGGAGACCTGCAAATCGAAGACAGTGCCAAAGGCACAGAACAGATGATGGAGCCCCTAACAAAGTCATTCTTCTAAGTCCATGCCAAGATCTTGATGATATGAACCAAATATAGCTGGTTTGTGCTATTGGGGAGGCGTGAGATGAGGACACCTGCTCCGCAAAGTAAGTCGTGGAGGAGTCTGGTGATAAAAGGTGTAAGAAATTGCAAATTTGCATTGGTCACTGTGGTACTATACACACAGGTTGGAGGAATTCATACCTTTGGGTATCTAAAGCACTCGTAGCGGGTTGCTGTCTTCGTCACTTCCATTTCAAATAACTGGATGAGCTCACAGAGCATTACTTGGGCATGAAGCTCCCCAAAGGTTTGCCATAAAAGATGGTGGATCTGATACTGATGTTTTTCAACAAAGTATAAGAGCAGGTTGTTGCACATTAACTGGGGTGGGGCCAGACAGGAGTTGAACCAAGTGGTGCAGATAGTTCAACGAATGTTTTGAGGAGTTTGCATGTCAAAGATCCACATATGGAAATAGCTATTCTATTCACCGAATTCAAGAACCAGACGTTTGAAGCCCACATTAAAAAGGAGATACCAAAGGGGATGATGGACGGAGCGTTAGAGCAAATCAAACACTCACCCCCAGTCAACTGATCTGGGTTTAATCCATCATCATTCTTTAGCTCACTCCACCACCCCAGTTCAGACATGGCCATATGCAAATCAGTCTGACCCTGTGCCTCATGGGAACAGTCCAGCCCGAACTGCCAAGCCATGTCTTCCCTGGACCGGAAACAAGCATCCTGGGACCGGTTTCGGGTTCATAACCCTCATCAGCCAGGCTATCTTGAATCCAGTGGCAAAGTGAGCAAGGGACCCACGTCTGGGCATACCCTGCCAACTTAGGGCGAACAAAGTGATACCAAAGGGGATGATGGACGGTGAAACCCCAAAACCGGTCCTAGGATGCTTGTTTCCAGTCCAGGGAGGACCTGGCCTGGCAGTTCGGGCTGGACTGTTCCCATAGGGCACAGGGTCAAGACTGATTTGCATATGGCTGGGTTCAAACTGGAATGGCATGGTGAGCAAAAAAACGATGGATTTAGGCCCAGATCTCTGTACTGGGGTGAATGTATGACATTGTTCTGCATTCTGTCCATCAATTGTTGTTTTTGCACATTAAAAAGGCAACATGCGGTTCAGCCCTTGAAGGTGTGTTAATTATTCTCCACTGCCTCTCAAGGGATCAGACGGTCATTTTTATTTACTCCCGCACATTTCCCTTGAATAATGAGCTGTCATACAGCTTGGTGGAGGTGCTCTTCCTTTATGGAGAACTGCCAGTCCCAAAAAGCCGGGTACTGCTTGTCTCTGTATGCTCTAGATTACCAAAAGGAGGGTATTAAAACAGCAGATCGGCAGCAGGGAATAAGTCAATGATAATGATGGTTCGGAATAGGAGGTTCACCAAACTGCCTACAGGGAATCAAGACCAGCAGATCATATGGTGTTCCGCGACAAAGAGATTTATGTTTAAGGAGAAGGAGTTTTACATCTACCCACTTTGTGGCTTGAGAAATAAAAGCAGGAACGGCAGAATAGGAGGATCAGGGCTTATAGTAGGCAGCAGTGAGCTGGAGACATGTTCATCCACGGAAGGTAGACCACTTCAATTCAAGTAGAACAATGGCCAATGTGGGTTAACCAGTAATGACGAGCATTCAGAAAATGCTATGATTCCTACTGTCTTTTAACAGTCTTCTATGACAGTGAAGAACGATTTTGGGAACTAGCCATTACTTGTTTTGAGGATTTCTGAACAACTCCATGGGCTCTGATAATTCAAGTCTGAATAAAAGGCATAGCAAAGAGCAACAGAGTGAGCAAACACGCGAAGAGCAAAAGAGACTGAAAATAAAAGAGAAAGAACACTCAAAATACCACATAGCATGCGAATAAGAGCTCAAACTAGAGAGAGCGAAACAGAGTGTGAGAAAGATTTTGAAAGGACATGAAAGAGCACAAAAAATAGAAAGTTAAGGAGATCAAGAAATAAGTGAAAAGTAACATTTGAATTTCTGGCCCTCGCCTCTGAATAGCCATTAACAGATAATATACCCTTGCCTCCAAAAAGAAAATTAAATTGGTTACACCACTCTCTACCTAGACCAAGGCGTTATGGCCGCCTTTTTAAGGCCCCCTCCAATCCTCTGTCCTGCTGGGAATCCTTGCTGTCGCAGATGTCATCTTGCTACCCCCCACTCCCCTCATTAGCATGGGTCACTAAGAGGGGTTTCTTAACCAACATTCCTCCGCCGTGTGGAGAGTAGCTAAATAACAGTGCTGGTTGGGTAGACTAATTCTTGAAGGTGTAGTTGTGTGAATGATACAAGTCTAAACATGGTAGCAGCTAAAAGAAGCAGAGCTAAACGATAATTTAGAACTCCATAAAGTGTTAACAGATGCCTAAATAGGGGAAATTAAGGATAAAGTTTTGCAGTCCAGCTGAGATGGGGTGAGTGGCCGGATGCCAAATCTGAAGTCAAGAATAGGGCACTATGACATGCATACGTTTAGGACTAGCTTAAGCGACTCATTTTTTTCCCGCGACATACCTAGTGTTTAATGCTGCATAGTCACCTGAACACAAAAGATGGGCACATGTAGAAACAGCACCAGCTAAAAGTTGGATTATCGCGATAAGGCAACTAATACGAGACGGTCTGGGAAGAATTAGATTAACCTAGCCATGCATGTAGAGTGTTGCGGTCATACAAATGAAGACAGGCATTTGGAGACTAATGAGATTAGGAGGCTTACTTAAGATATGAAAGCTAATGTGATCAGTGAACAATTAAGCAAGCCCTGTTGTTCAACAGATGCGAGCCCTGGCTGAACCCAACCTGCTTTTAAATGCAGCAATATGCTCTCTAGTATACCAACGATGGCAATATAAGAAACAAAAAAAAAAAATGTCTTCATTGAACATACATAAGGAGACCACCCATTTGTTCAACAGGTGTTAAACAAGTCTTAAATTACATCTGAAAAAAAATTTTAAGAAAAAAAAATTCTGAAAAACCGGCAGTAAAAAAAAATAATAAAAAAGCATTGGCCAAGCCAATAGGTCATGCCTGTGCAAGAGCTATTTGCACTGCCAAGATGTTTTTGCCATGGTGTACGCCAGCTTGGCAGCTGTTCAGCATATCTAAACACAAGTGGTGTAAAGCATAGTGTCGAGTGGAGTGTCGTAAAGCTGAGTGTCGTGGAGCAGAGTGTGGTGTTATGGAGTGGCGCAGAGAGTCGAGAAGTGGTGTAGAGTTGAGTAGCGTGGAGTGTCGCGGAGTAGAGTGTTGTGAAGGGAGCAAAGTGTTGCAAAGTGGTGAGGCATAGAGTGGAGTAGAGTGTCATGGTATATAATGTTGTGGAATGGTGAAGGGCAGTGGCGTACAGGGTGTTGAGTGGAGTAGAATGTCGTAGAGTGGAATAGGGTATCGCAGAAAAGAGTAGTGTATAGTGGCATGGAGTGGCGTAGAGGGAGTTTTGTAGAGCATTGTAGAGTGGAGTAGCTCGTAGAGTGTCAGAGTAGAGTGCCCTAGAGTGAAGTGGCATAAAAAAATAGTGGAGCAGAGTAGATTGGCATAAAGTGCAGGCGCTTGGAGTGCATTGGTTTTGAGTAAAGTGGTGTAAAATGCATTGGCGTAGAGTACAGTGGCGCTGTGTGGAGCGAAGTGGTGCAGGATAGAGTGCAGAGGTGTAGAGTGTAGTGGTGTAGAGTGCAGAGTAGCACAGAGTTCAGTGGTGGAGAGTGCAGTCTTGCAGAGTAGAGTGTCTTAGAGTATAGTGGCGTAGAGTGAAGTGGAGCAGAGTAGATTGGTTTAGAGTACATTGTTTTTGAGTGAAGTGGTGTAGAGTGCATTGCCATAAACTGCAGTGGTTAGAGTAGAGTGTAGTCCGTAGAGTAGAGTGGTGCAGCGTAGAATACAGTGGCATAGAGTGGAGCAGAGTAGATAGTTTCAGAGCAGAGAGTAGTGACCTAGAGTGGTGCAGGGTAAAGTGCAATGGTGTAGAGCAGATAAGAGTGGCGTAGAGTGGATAGCATAGAGTGCACCGGCGTAGAGTGGAATGGTACAGAGTATTGGTGTAGAGTGCAGTGGAATAGAGTGCATGGTTTCAGAGTAAAGTGGCATAGAGTGGAATAGCGTAGAGTGCAGTGGTGCATAGTAGATTAGAGCGGGGTGCATTGGCGTAGAGTGATTCAGAGTCGAGAGATGTAGAGTGAAGTGGCGTAGAGTGGAATGGTGCAGAGCAGGGTGCAATGACGCAGTGTGGAGCGGCGTAGTGTGCAGAGTAGAGTGCAGTGTGGTAAAGTGGAGTATGCATGATGTTGTGGCGCACTGCCATTACAGACAACACATCTTCAATTGAAATGACCATTACATTTGCGAAAGTACAGTTTTACTGACAAAAGTATACAGCGCACAAAGTATAATGTGTGTAAATGTCATCACCTAGTGTACTGATTTGTTTTGATGGCATAAAAATATTTGCTTTCACCACACTTCAGAATTATTCCAAGAAACCAGCATGATTGTCACAAATACTCTCACTTTGAAGTCGGAGAAAGAAAAGTAAAAACCAAGCTCCTTCGGGAGACAGAGCATGACATTTGACCTGTGGATTTGAATGCATGGCAAATGTAACAAGATAAGAACAAGATTCAGAAGCCTGTTTGCAGAAAGGGAGAACTCGGAAGGATACTGTAAATACAGTTTGGGCAAGGAAAGGGACAAACTCAAGCTGGACACCCTAAAACAAACAAAGCCAGCAAATAGAAAGCAAGAAAATGTGAGTTACAAACCAAAAAGCCAATGGTAAGCAATGGGCGGAATGCATTCAAAGGGAAGCTTTCTGAATTTTAGCAAACCAGGTAGAATAGACTTTGACCTAAAAAAAACAGCAGTGACCAAATTACTTCTGGGATTCCCTTAGGCACTCCACTCCTCTTTCACCATTTGCCCGCTTCTACCACAGGTCTTGCATCTCCTTTACATTCCTATTCTGCAACATTGCCGGTTTTAAATTAAAATCTTCACGTTTCCCAACGACCCCAGCTCTACATGAAAAATCATGCATCCTTATTACAATCGCCTTCCTCGCATCTCCTTCCTTGCTGTATCTTAAAACACCACCTTTGTCTTTCCCCAAAATGTACCCAGAGCTAATCCTCCTCCCCTCGTTTGTTACACACTTTCCTGTGCAGACCTCTGCTTTTTGTGGCTGGGTTTGCACTGTACCAACCGCATGCAACCATAGGAATTGTACATCACAACACAATTATTTTCTCTTCCACAAAGTAGTGCAAATGAAGAGTACACTACGTCCCGACTGAGCTTCCCCAGAACAAGTGATCATGAAATGCAATTGTATAATTCAAGAAAGTAATCTTTGTTTGAACTCGTTATTACAATAGCCATCATATCTTGCATTAGAAGAGTACCTTATCAATTGTAGCCTTCTCAAGTCAAAACCCAGAAAAAAGAATGAAGTTTAGACCAATGATGCAAGTCATCAAACAGGGTCAGGAGAAAGCCAGACTTTTCTCACAGGCAAATCCTATGTAAAACATCCAACTGTTAGCTCTACAAGAACAACACCTGAAGGAAATGCAATGGCTTACTGACCATCATTTAGCTAGGAAAGGTGTAAAAAGAAGTTGTACCACTAGACCTGGGCACTTGGAGACAAGGCAGCCTCATGGAGAAGCAATACAAGTCTGCTTAAGAATGCCTTTTTTTCCAAGCCTAGTCGGTCTCACACTCTAAATATGGCCGTTTGACATGCTACACGTTAATGTTTTAATCCATTTTTATCATAGTCATTTTATCTCATGTAAATGTTGGCAACATGGGATGTGGTTAATAAGATATTATTTTAAGGCTTCTAATTTCACATTATGCCCAAACCTAGATCTCCATTGATTGCCTCAGAGATGGCTAGATGAGGCTTTTTACATGCTCTTGTTATATGTAGAGCTCGTCGAGCAGTATCAGAGGTGAAAATGCCTACTTTTTCAACAGGATCAAGACACAGGATATTGGAAATACAATGCTTAGCATAGACCCATGATGTCTCCTGGAATCTCCAGTGACAACTGTAGGAAAGTAGTCCTTACTGCTTAAGTTGGGGGGAAAGTTGCAATTAAATACAGTGTGCACAGTTTATCACAATCAAAACGGGCAATATCCACTATGCAAATAATATGCGTTTCATTTATGGCTGAAGCGAAAGAGTACTTAAAGTGACGATTAAAGGAGAAAAACCGAGGATTTTTCGGCCCAACCACGATTTAACATAAGGTACAAGACGGATAATAAAACATATTAATGCATGCCACCAAGTTAAACTAGGGTTCAAGTTTCAAGAAGCATTGGGGTCACTCAGGTGCAAGTGTCTGCAAAGTACTGGAACTTGAGGTCTTCAGTTCCATCACTGCTACTGTTTCACATATGGGGCATAGTCAATGGCCCAACACTGCTACAGAAGAAACACTGACTGGACTTGTTCACATAGAAGTCGATGGCGGTTTTAAGGCAGCAGAGATCCCGATACAGTGGGTGTGCTTCGTGTTAAAAGAAAAATCTGAGATCTTACATAAAATGGTGTTCTTTATATTATTCTGATTTCCCTACAATCCACAATGGTCACTTTTTTGGGGGGGGAGCAACAGAGGAAAAAACACAGGGTAGTATCTGAAAACAACACTAATTGCAATTCAGTTTTTCTGGTGCCCCGTCATGTGATCTGGACAACTAACGGCTGGAATTTGGAGGCATGGTGCCAGCTAGCATGTCCATACATTAAAAACATTCAGTCGCAGTTAAGATTTTCCAGGGCCTCAAAGCTGTTTTTTAGGTCGAGCCTAGCGGCAGTGCGCATGCACTGCTCGCTCTGCGAGGCATGCTGTAATAGAGTTTGCAGTGGAAGCCCCACCCACTCTCCGCCCATATTTTTAATTGGCTTGTGTCATTGTCCTTTGTAAAGACTGGCTTCCGATTCATTATGAGGCTTGTTAGTCCCTCCTTGGTACCGCCTTGTCTCCATTTGTTACCGCCCATAAGGACTGGACCTTTTACTTGGCTCGTTACACGGTCTGCTTTATCTAGTGGGTGAGCACTATATTGTTTATTGACACCGATTGGGACAATGGCAGCTTTTTTTGTATTGTATTTGCATGCTGAGTGCGGCGCCCACTTTCGGGACACCGTGCTCAGTTTAAATTGTATTTTTAAAAGTTTGACGTTGAGCGCAAATGGCGACAGTCACGTTGTGTCGAGTGTTGCTGCGTCACTCCCTACTCCGTCCCAAACATTTCAAGATGAGAACAAAGGCGCAAGGCGGCGGGGACAACGCAGGTGGGTCTCGGAAGGCGCCTGTGTTTCACTCGGACCTGAGCACAAGGGTTGCAGCGGTGGTGGCCTCAGACTACGGGGGATGTGTCTCGTCTGGAGTGGGTGCGTTTGCGAGGGTTACGGCAGGGCATTGCAGCCTTCGCACCAGAATCCACCATCCTCCAATGCCAATCCCCATATACAAGCGGGATTAACAGTGCTGCATTGTGTGCACCGCCACACATCCCTTGTATTTAAAAAGGTTGGTCGCTAGCTGGTGGCAGAATACCGCGAAGCCAGCGCCTCAGCATTTGTGGAGCGAGAATATTTCCACGTGTATTTTTTTTTTTTATATCTCATTTACCTCTTTTAATGCAACACTTCTTCAAGCTGCATCTGTGACATTGTGCATTTCTTTAAATTGTCAATTCCTGCGTGTTGTTTTTTACTGTGTTGCGCACTGTTATTTTCACGATGGATCCTGGCACGAGTCCCAGCCAGTGAAGTGATTGTAAATAGAGCCGAGGGTTGTTTACATGAAGCAGTGAATCAGCCAGCGGGAGGAACCAGGGAGGCGGGGCTTCGGCAGGACGTGAATTACACGACTAGGCTGTGGATCCAGATCGGGAGGAGGGGCCAGCGCGTGCTGTGCTGCATCCCGAAGGTGGGGAATGGCAGGGTACGTACCACACACACCTGCATGTTTATTTTTATTCTTCCAGCCAAATGTCTCCCCTGCCCGGCTCCCGACTTCCCACAGCTTGCGGTGGGGGCAGCACACGGAGTCCACCTCTATTAACGGCATGTGTTCGGCTCCATTAGACCTTGTTTACCACCAGCTGGGCGCTAAGCACCCCTGGCCTCAGCGCGTCTCCCTTCTTTTGTTTTTGAATCAGAGTTGCGCACACCACGTTTGTAGGTAGGCAGCTGGCATTGTGCGGTTGTGTGGAAGACGGCTTCTTCCCGAAGTTACTGTTTGTTATAGCCCGCTGCTGTGACATCACCAGTCAAGAGAAAAGCAAACGCCCTTACGGGCATAATATACGTGCCAAACCAAGGCGACTGTCAAACCCAAGGGGATCCAGGGAGCTGGTATGGTGCTGTTGATCTGCTGAACAGACAGCAAGGGCTGGATGGTATGAGAAAGGGAGAAGCCGAGACATCCCAGGAGAGACAGAAAACAAAATAAGTGGCACACGAGTGCAGTCTTGATGTTAAATAGGTGAACAAATACAACCAATGTCCGATTTAAGGCCTTGTAATTTGCCAGTTTATAGCCCCACTTTAGAGTGGTTTGTGTTTTTAGCTTCAGTTGCACACTTTGCCGTGTTCCACTGTTGTCCCATTATCCTACATACTTCCTAAATATGTGTGTGAATCGGGGGGGGGGAGGAAGGGGGGGGGGGAGGAAGGGGGGGGGAGAAACTTGCCTTGCACCTAGGAATGTCTACACGGCGGGAAGATGACAAATATACGTTGCAGGCTGCGTTCCCCTGCCTAGTTACCCATTCATTTTAAAGGGCCAGCCCAGGCAAACTTTGTGGAAAGCACACAAGTGTTCTTTTATGTGCACAGTCATTTTTAAAGGCGTGTTACCGTTTCCCTTATTTGAATTTAAATTCAATGTTTATTTTTGGTTTTAGCCTCGTAAATAGAATTCCCCAGGCACTTTAAAATCCCAAAGAGCTATGACTTGTATTTTTAACTGATGTCCAGCTCTTAATGTGGCAGCGTAGCCTGGGCACGTGGATCATATTTAGATGTTGGCACTGGGTGCCATTGGAGGCCAGAAGAGCATGGCTGATGGTTGTGCAAACACTGCAGCTGTTTGCAGAGCATGTATTAAGAGTCATGATTGAAAAGCTTGTTAGCACAACACAAGAATTGGGGATTAACAGGTTAATATTAATTGTACCCCTCCAATTATTTTACATAAGCCACTGCTGCCCTTTCGTCACTGTTTTTAGGTCGAGCATGGGCAGCGCATGAGCTGCGAGCCATGCTGTATTGGAGTATGTACTTGGAGCCCCGCCCACTCTCCGCCCATATTTGTCATTGGCTCCTGTCATTGTCCTTCGTAAATGCTGGCTTCTGATCCGTTATTACGCTTGTTAGTCCCTCCTTAGTACAGCCTTGTCTTCATTTGTAACCTCCCATGATGACTGGCCCTTTTACTTCGGTTGTTACAGGGTACGTCTTCTTTAGTCTGTAAGCACCATTTTCTTTAATGCTTGTCACCTACTGCAGGCACACAGGTTTCCCTGCAACATTAGCGGGCCATGCGCGCTTTGACTTTGCAAGCAGCCCGAAACAATAGCCGCTGAGGTCTCGCATTTACAAGAGTTTAAGATATTAGCATTATAAATGACAATGCCTTTATTTATGTGTTAATTATGTGTTAATTATCAAAACACATAAATAAAAGGCATTGTCATTTACAATGCCGATATGAGCTTTCGGCAATGCGAGACCTATTGCATTGCAAATGCTTGTCTTAGGTATACCAACAAGTATTGTTACTTTAGAAAGTCAACTCACTGCAGTGGTGCTCTACTTTCACTGGATGATCCTTTAGCTGAGTACCACCATGTAAATAACAAAACAACAAAAAAAGTGACCTGTGGAAATAAATTGTTAAACAACTGAACCAGTAAGCTTATTAATCGGTCACTGGTTTAGTATACAATTCCAAAATGCTATTTATTAGCCTTATCTTGAGCGAAAACCCCAAGCTGCTGGGGTGAAGAACGAAGTGTATCTACATGCAACAATAACAAAACAGATGTCAATTGACATACCAACATAGGACATTTCTTCTATGAGAAAAACAGCTACTACAAAAATTTAAATAAACAAGACTAAGTGTTACAGTACAAACATGTAAGCATGAGCATGTCACTGATGCTACCAGGCGGATACAAGTTCCGTACGCCGTATAGGTTGTGTGCCTGTGCAAAATTACGATGCGTTTATTAAGCGGTTACAGTACATAAATCGTGAGCGAGTGGAGTCCGAATGGGGAAAAACCTCGACAATAGTGAGTGCACTAGCCCTGGTACTGGTCTATGTGAAAGGACAAACATCGCTTGCCTCCTTTCTCTCAGCCAATGATCTCCTCCAACATTGCTCGGAAACCACACATTCTAAGGGCTCAATTCTGGACCTTGTCATATCCAAAGCAGACCTGCTGACTACTGCTCCCCCCATCCATGTAGACTAGTCTGACCACTTCCTCATTCCCTTCCGTTTTCACCTATCGCACTTATAACTCTCGGCCAACCTAAAAGAGCTACTACCTGGTTCCGCAACACTAAGAACATTGATCTGGACACTTTTTGTGATTCTGCTATGCGGGCACTTCCGAGACTAGACCCTAGCGTGGATGTCAACGTTCTCACTTCTCAGTGCCTCTCAGTACTAGCAGTCGAAATCGACAATGTCGCTCCACTCCAAAGCAAAAGGAAAAGACCCACCCCCTCAGCACCTTGGTTCAATAAAGCTCTCTACGATGAAAGGAAAAACCTTAGATCCCTGGAGAAACATTGGAGAAAATCTCCTTCCACCTCCAATCTCTCTCTTTTACGCTCAGCAAGATCCAAATATTACAACCACATCTTCCTTGAAAAAGCATCACATTTCAGATCCCTCCTTGACTCAGCCAAAAACAGACCCAAAAAACTTTTTGACCTCATCAAAAACCCAAACTGTTCTCCCCTAACCATTAAGCCAGAGGATTCTTCAAAGAAAGCAGCAGATTTCGCTATATTCTTCGATGAAAAGGTCAAAGCACTGGTGGATCAGGTCGCCCACCCCTCCCCCATTGAGGAGCGGAAATCCTTAGTTACCTGGCAGAACTTTGACGTCATCTCGGAAGATGACCTCCTCAAATGCATCCTCGAAACTAAACCCTCCAACCATTCTTCTGACCCCATCCCTAGCGACATCGCCATCGATTTCTACACCTATACTCTCTCTTACTGGACCAGGCTAGTCAATCTCTTCCTCAGTCAAGGCTCCCTCCCGGTTGCCCTCAACTCAGGTCAGGTCACCCCTCTTCTAAAAAAAACCCTCCGCCGATGCGAACGACCTCAACAACTTCTGCCCTATCACCAACCTCCCTTTTCTTTCGAAAATCACCGAAAAATGTTTTGCGAAACAACTTTCCTCACATATTATGGACAATAACCTCCTCGACGTCTTCCAGTCAGGCTTCATCCAAAATTGCAGCACTGAAACAGCCCTGCTGCAAGTGATTGACGATGCGCTGCATATACTCGACTCTGGGGAATCGTGTCTTCCGATTTCTTCTAGACCTCTCTGCAGCCTTTGACACTGTTAATCATAGCACCCTCCTCAACACTCTTCAACAGAGAATGGGACTGGATGGCACAGTGCTCAAATGGTTTGCCTCTTTCCTCTCGGACAGATCCCAAATGATCAAGAACAGTCTTTCATCTCCATTGGCCGTAGGTCAAGGCGTCCCTCAAGGTTCTATCCTGGCACCCACCTTGTTTAATCTCTACCTGGAACCTTTAGGGAACCTCCTAAGCAAATCTGGGATCCATTACCATCTTTATGCAGACGACACTCAAATCTACCTTAAGGTGTCTTCCGCACACGATCTCTCCCTACTCAACTCGACTCTCAACTCTATTCACAACTGGATGTTAGCTCACCAACTCATTCTGAATCCCGCCAAAACTGAATTCCTCCTCCTCTCTACCTCTCTCTCACCTCCTCCTGTTCAATCTTGGATGGATCAGCTGAACCTACTCAACAACAAACCCATCATTGTCGACAGCGCTAAATCCCTAGGTGTCATTCTTGACAAAAGACTCAACCTAATCTCCCACATCAACTCTATTGCTAAGAACGCACGTTACCAGTTGCGCCTTCTATGGGGGATCCGTCGGTTCTTCCCGGAGAAAGACTTAAAAACCTTGGTACAATCTCTGGTTCTCTCAAGACTGGATTATTGCAATTCTCTTCTGACGGGCCTACTCAAATCCCACCTCTCCCCTCTCAAATCCATCCTCCATTCAGCAGCTCGCTTCATTTCAGGGTCTAAACGAAGCGACCACGTCGCTCCTATCCTGTCCTCTCTTCGATGGCTTCCGATCGAGGCAAGATCTATTTACAAAAACTGCCTGCATCACACACAAAGCCTTACACACGTCCTCCCCTCGTTACCTGGCGAATAAATTGAAATTGTCCGGTGGCTCTCGCCCTTCTCGCAATGCGGAAAAGCTTCTGCTTGTGCCCCCCCGTCTTCAAAAGGGAAAGATCGATGGCTCAATCCTTCTCAGGCAATGCGGTGAGAATCTGGAACTCGCTTCCCCCATTGCTCCGTGCCACCTCCTCTACCCGGATCTTCAAAGCTGACCTCAAATCTCTTCTCTTCCAAAGACACTTTCAGAACTAATACTTTCATTCTCAGGCACCTCTAGGAAGTTCGCTCTTCATTGTAAATTTGTACTTTTTCCTGTACATTCCTCACCCTTGCGTGCTGTGTTGGATTTTATGTGTGTGTTCCCTTCATTTCAAGTCCCCTGTTTAATTCACGCCCTCTCTACTCCCTCAAGGAAGTTCTTCCACTATAGGAAATTCTGTACTCCATGCCTATAGAAGTGCCTTCCCAGTGTGTTATGAGTGACTGCCACCTATTGCAGTATTATACCTCTATTTGTATTTTGTATCTCATGTATCATGCACACCTGTCACTTTTTAGGTCTCGCCTAGCGACGCAGCGAAGCTGCTCGCTAAGCGAGATATATTGTCGTCGACTTAGTTTGGAAGGGGGACAGGAGATGTGCACTTTCCCAGACAGCCGATATGCACGCTCACGGCGTGTCTATCAGCTTGGTCCGGGACAGCACATGGGCACGCGCACGGCATCTCTTTAACTCGTGTGCTTCACAGCTGTGCCCGGCGCCGGACAGCAGACGTGCACACGCACGGCGTCTCTGACTCGTGTGCTTCACAGCTGTGCCCGGCGCCGGACAGCAGACGTGCACACGCACGGCGTCTCACGGGCTTCAGAGCCGCAATGTCGAGAGCTTGTTAATAATTGTGAGCATACTTTAACTAATTGCTGCAATTGGAAGGTGAAGTCGTGCTTGGTGCACCTTGCAGCTGCCTTAGTCACATTTCATGGTTTCTTCTGCTTCGCATTATGAGCCCCCCCCACCCTCCGAGCACAAACGCAGCGTTTTCCTTCATCAGACGCCAACGCTTCCTCCCGGCTGGAGACCGAGCGATGCCTCTGTCAGTGCCATTTGTGCATGTCCCCATTGACTCCCCTTTCTTTCTCAATGTTCCTTTCACTTCCCACTGGCCCTCTCCGTGTTGCTTTCATATTCATCCCCCCAACCAACCCCATGTTGCTGCTGTGCAGCGGACGCAGGACCGGTTTCAGGTAAGTGCAAATGGATAGTATTAAACAATGTTTCTTATACTGGTTACCGTTTTCAGGAAGTGACAGCCTGGATTTATTTTCTGTAAATCGCCCATTCGCCTACAAGCATAATCCACAAAGCCAAAGGATTTCTGAGCTATGGAAAACATGCACAGATACCTTTTAAGCACCCATTCTAATCCTTTCACACTTATTTTTTTCTATTGGTTTTTCACACAACCCCTTTCTTCTCCAATTACGTTTCGAGGAGCTGCAGCCTATCAGTCTTCATTTCCTACATTGTCCAGTGTGCATGCGTGTGTGTGTTTTGTGGTGGAAGCAATGCATGATTGGAGGTGGTCCGTCGCAGCTCCGCTCTGGCATATGGCTTTCAATAAGGGGAATTCCTGCCCTGTGCACCGCTTGCACTGTTTTTTTTTCATAATCGCGTTACATTTTATTATTCAACATAGGCATTAAACAGAACATCAGTAGTACATGTGGAGTTGCAACTTATTGGCGATACAATGTGGCCATTAATAGGATCGGATCGACTGCATAAAGTGAATTCAGGTGTTTGTATAGAAGCCGATAAACTTTAAATTACGCCCTCCCTCCCTTCGTCGACTTGCTTCGGAAGGGAGACAGGAGATGTGCACGCGCAGGCCGGACTGGAAATGTGAACACGCACGTCCAGGCACGCGATGTGCACATCTCCTGCCCCCTTCCGTCCTCTCCAGCCGCATTGCACGCACTCCCCAGCTGTCCTTGCACCCCCTCCAGTGTCAGTCAGCCATGCGCCTGCCACCCCCACCTTACCGTTGTTCCGCCATGCTTCACGCGATGCCCTGCAGCGTGTCCCTAGAGCTCACAGGGTGATCGGTGTACCTCGCAGCCAATGCGGACGCCGTCACGCTGGTCTTTGCTGGCGATCTCCAGACAGCAAATGTGCACGCTTACGGCGCGTTCTGGTGTGCACTTGCCCGGACAGCTGATGTGCACGCTCACGGCGTGTCTGTGTTCTATGGAGACATTTGCGTGCCGACTCTCCAAGATGGCAGCTTGTTTTAAACTTTGCAGACTGCATGCTTGAACTAAATCTGAGCACACAGGACGCTTCCCACCACCGCAGAGGGACACGATGCTACCTTACAGCGTCTGCTTGTTCCTCTTGTAACGTATCATTTGCTACCTCTTTTTGTATTTTGTTTTTGTTATTTGCACAATTGTCACTTTTTCCTCATGTAATGTAACGCTTGCTTTTGTTTTATGCTCACTTGTAACGTTACTGTTCCTATTGTGAAGCGCTCCGACACCTTCGGGTAAAGTCCGCGCTATATAAAAACGCATAAAATCAATAAATAAAATATGCCTTTCCTGCGGAGCGAGAGTTTCCAGACGACGCCCCCTCTGCCTCCTTCCTGAACAGTGAAGGTGGAGCCAGCAGCTGTAAACTAAGCTGGTCTTAGCTTTCACTTTCTCTGGAATAGAAACTTAACTCGATCGGTGGAACATAGAGACCGGGAGACGACGAGGGTGGACACGGGAGCACCGGAGGAACAGCAGACAAAGTAAACGCATCGCCGTACAACAGAGTCAGGTAGGAATGGAGAGAAGGCTGCCCGGGGGGTCAGCACTGGACACCCGCAGGAGCAGAGTCGATGTCAGCGTGTCGTCTGTCAGGTTTCACAATTACCAAAACAAACGACGTACGATTTACCAGTCTCTGGAATCTAAGTTTTTCAGTTTTCCAGATTCAAATTCTTAATTTAGTAGTAGTGGAAACAGAACTGAAGCAGATTTTACTCACTCATCCACCTTACCTGCGCAAGGAAATCCAAGAAAGTCCCTACAGCACGGGGGAGGGGTGGGGGAGTGGTACAGGGTGGCCTAGTACAAACAACCAGGCAGTGCACCACCGAAGCGCATGGGCGCCAGGAAGCTCCGTATCATATTTGGCACCTTCATATCCGCTAAATCATCAAGTGCGCTCAAAAACACGGAATACCTCCGCCGTAGTGTTTTGCTTAAAAAACTAGCGCCTGGACACTCATCGGAGCATCTGCGCGCTCTACAAATCCCATTAATCAACATCAAATCTGAAGACCTTTGCTTCAAATTCCTCTCTTTTATTAATGTCATCTGTGGGAAATGCGTGTGACGTGATCTGTCACTCACTTGTAAACTATGCCTCTGGCCAGTGAACAAAACACTGGCGTACAGGGAAGCACGGATGGGCACGGAAGACAGAGTGACGGATAGCTTCTGAGAAGCAGGGGAAAGCACAGGACACAGTGCTCTAACGTAATGTTTTCTTCCTTTTCCCTGGTAAATACCATATTTTATGTTTCCAAGGGCAAAGTTCTCTACACAGTGTCTTACTAACTGTCTTCAGTATTGCCTATTCATAGCACCAACATCGTAAGAAGCTGCAGGGGAGCTCATCCTGAGGGACCAGGCAATGAGGTACAGACACCCACTAAGGGCACAGTGGAGTACAGAGGGGGGTATGCAGTCTCCTCTGTGCAGTGTACATCCTGCCCTCTGCAGCAAACACCCATGAGCCCTTGGGGCACTGCTGCCAGAGCCCCTCGGCCTATTGATAGCTTTTATCCACCTAGTCTGTGTCTGTCCTAACCTGTACAATCTTCGATCAATATTATTAAACAAGCATTTGCAATGCAATAGGTCTCGCATTTGCAAGAGTTTGAGCTATTGGCATTGTAATAACAATGCTTTTTATTTGTGTTTTGAAAACCTGAAAGTGGTGCGTAAAAACACCCACTTTGTACTTATGGTCTTTGCTTACGAGAAGCAAGGCTGACATTAAAAAGGCGCTGTTATCTCCAGCCTTGCTTTTCGTAAACAAGGACTATAAGTACAAAGTGCGTGTTTACCCACCACTTGCAGTTTTTGAAAACACATAATTAAAGGGCATTGTCATTTACAATGCCAATAGCTCAAACTCTCGTAAATGCGAGACCTATTGCATTGCAAATGCTTGTTCCTCTTGGAACGTATACCTCTTTTTGTATCTGGTTTGTTTGTTATTTGCACAATTGTCACTTTTTCCTCATGTAATGTAACGCTTGTCTTTGTATTATGCTCACTTGTAACCTTCTCCTCATGTAATGTTACTGTTCCTATTGTGAAGCGCTCTGACACCTTCGGGTAAAGTCCGCGCTATATAAAAACGCATAAATAAATAAATAATCTCTAAAGCCCTTCGTCCACTGGACACTCAAAGCTCAAACTTGAGCCACTCCCCTTACCCCCTCGTACACTAAAAGGCAGAAGCCCTAAGCTCTTCGCCGTCCTTACCCTCAGCAAGCAGAGCCGTACAAATAGAGATGAAGACTATCAGCACGGTGTCCGCGAACATCGTACTCATGGTGCCAGCCGGTGAACAGTTGCCACTGTCTGCTGCTCCGGAAGAACAATGTCACCGGAACAGAATGAGCTGTGGCTTTAGAAAGTAAAAACGGACACATATGTTCGGCACAGCGCCGCCATCTTACTTGTATGGAGTCCTTTTTGGCTCGGCGACTGTGCCGGAAGTAAGATTACCAATGAGACGAAAGACTAAATGGGGGCGGTACGCCAGCCAAATAAATATGGAAAGTAGGAGAAACTTCAGTAAGAGTAGTAGTAGAACGCGTGGATTGTAACACATCGTGTTGACTGTACCACAGAAAGTGTTGTGTAATGCCAGTGCAAGCACGGACGAGCAATGGCAATGCCTATTGGTCTGGCTGTAAAGATTGTTGTATAGTATGTTAACTTTCGCAAAGGTGGAGAGGACGTGGCCTAACGACCAGAGCTGCCAACTTTGGAGCTGGGGAGCCACGTTCGTGCCTCGGCGTCGGCTCAGCATCCTGTCATTCTAGGTAATTTACTTAATCTCCCCGTTCCTACTAAAAAGGAATGTGTCCTTGTGTAACGTAACTGGTGCTCATGTTAAGCACTCCAATAACTTCGGGTCGAGTTCGCTATATAAATCTGTTTAAAAAAAAAAACCTAGGAACTGGGAGATTTTCAGAATAAAATAGGGCGGATGTATTTTCCCCATTGGCTTATATTGTAGGAGAGTTAACTTTAGTTGGGAGACCGCTCAAATAAATCAATTTTCGGCTTAAACATTCGGGAGTCTTCGGCCTGGATCAGGTAGGTCTCTTGGCATTTGGTAATGTGAAGCATTACAAGTAAGTAGCATGGGAATAACGATGTATTTGTATTTGTGTGGCAGCAAGCAACTGTAGAATAATATTGGTGTAAGTTAAAAGTCTGGGGGACAGTTGCACTGTCAAGCCAGTTATAAAAATCCATGTAGGTTAATGACTGCTCTCCTGCTATCTGAGAAAAACAACGTCAATTAAATAGTTATCAAAGACACTTTATTAGCATACCAATGTTGTGCGTGCCCCTGGAAGTTCAAGCTTAGGCAGCTGGATAAATAAACAAAATGATAATAGCTGCGTGGAGAGCAAGCACTTTTTTTACTGGAGGCACAAAACTTCTGCCCAATTAAAACATGTACTTCTGGTTCCGAACATGTGGGTGTAGCCAAAACCCCTCTCTGGTGATGCTCAAATAGTTATCAGGCGACTGTCAAGCTGTACTGTCAAGACAGACGATAAACATGGACGCCCTCACCACTAGTTGCGTGACATAATTGCGTTGGAGTGGGCCCCTTGCACCAAGACCTGGTGCCACTGCCCTACTATGCTAATGATTCCTATGCCCCTGCCAGCCGTGCCAAGTGCCATGCATCAGGGGTTAGACTAACGCATTTTAGTGCTGGTGGCTGCATCACCGCATTAAAATGCATTAGTCACGCATTATAGCTCCTCCGACCTCCTGAATGTGCGAGGAGGCACTGTAGGTTATAATTAACAAAATCAGCCTGGTCACGCTTGGGCTTGCAGCCCTGTCAAGTGTAGCTTATCACAGGTTATTCTAACGCAAATGTACTAATTTTCCTGCATTTGTGCCCTAAAGTGAATTGTCCCGAAAAAACGCTTTCATTTGGCTGCACGCTGTGAGCCAGGATGGTGTGCCTGGTGTGCTGACAAGTCAGAAACAGACACATCTTGTGTTATATAAGCTGTGCTGAGCAGGCTGTGCAGTTTGCTGCTGTCTGGGGTTGTTAATGCCGGCTGTCTTGCCGTTAATGCCCGCTGTCTTGCCACATTAGAAGATCAGCCTTCCTTTTCCATATACCTTGATAGGTTGCAAACAGCAAAAGAGCAAGGCACATGTTTTTCATATGGCGATCGGGAGAAGGTTGCATTCTTCCAGGGTGGTTTGCATGAGCCTAATAGAGGTGCAGGGTCCTGATTGGGGAAGGTGGTAGTTTAGATTCATACAGCGAAAAGAGGGAGTCCGTCTGCTTTTACAAGAAGGTAAGATCCTCCCAAGTACTGAAAGTTTTAGCCCGTCTGTGATTTTTTCACAACATGAACTATGTCACTGAGCGTCAACCAGAGGACGTGACATTTGAGTGTTTCGTAGGTAGAATTGTGCAGCTATAGTAAGCATTATTTGGAAAAACTAACATAGTGGACCAACTGTCACAGCTCATTTTCCTAATCAAAATGTTTTTGAGTTCAATGACAGTATCCTTGTGGGAGGGGCAGCTGGCTGAGAGTAACAAATAGAAGAGGAAGAGTGCTTGAATCTGGAGGTCAGATAAACGAACGCCCAGCATAATCAACGTCCTACCAGGACAGGCATCAAGTTACCAGTCTACGTAGAGTTAGAATTGCCTTCTTCCCCGATCAGGCAGCGTTGTCATCATTAAGAGGAATGAGCACAATAACACAACAGACAAGTTTCAAACGCTTTTGCCAGACTCAGAAGCATGGCAGTGTAGTGTACAAAGCATTTTGATTGCTCATTCAATGACCATTCCCATACATTATAATTTTTGAATATACTACTACTAGCTGCAGCAATTTCCCTCCTGCTGCTGGCCCTTAAGTTCTGGCAAGATTTATGTGACGCAGTCCACGTGACAACTTCGGTAAGTCCTAGCTTTTCTGACAATGATCTAAAATGAGAAACTACAACAATGTTAGCTGGTGGGCAGGGAGAAGCAGTAAGTCCATAAAATAGCTGCCAGGCCAGTTTCTAGGGTTACTTATTCCTTCTGCCAGTCCTGGCTTTTTAGCAGGATCACTTTGTATTCAGGGAAGAGCATAACATTTCAGGAGCATTGCCGCAGTCCTTTTCCTTTACACTGGCCTGAAGGGGCTCATTTCCGACATTTATCTCATTACACAGAACTTCTAAAAGTGTCAGAGTGTCACACAAAAGATTCAAATGTCACACATAAGCACACAAAAATTCTGGAAATGTCATACAATCCCAATCAGGGTTCCACAGCAACCACAGCACTGAGACTGCCCTCATCGCCGCCACCCGAGGACATCAGGATCCTGCTGGACAATGGTGAGACCGCAGCCCTCATCCTGCTGGACCTCTCCGCCGCCTTCGACACTGTCTGCCATCGCACTCTACGCGCACGCCTCCACGACGCAGGGATCCGAAACAAGGCCCTGGAATGGACCATCTCCTTCCTCGACGGCAGAACCCAGAGAGTCCGCCTCCCACCCTTCCGATCCGAAGCCTCCGAGATCATCTGCGGCGTACCCCAGGGATCGTCCCTCAGCCCAACACTGTTCAACATCTACATGGCCCCGCTCGCACGCATCGCCAGACAACACGACCTCAACATTATCTCCTACGCCGACGACACTCAACTGATCCTCTCCCTCACCAAGGACCCCCTCGCCGCCAAAGCCAAACTCCATGAAGGAATGAAGGCCGTCGCCGATTGGATGAAGATCAGCCGACTAAAGCTGAACACGGACAAAACGGAGGTCCTCATCCTCGGCTCCAACACCTCAGCCTGGGACGACTCCTGGTGGCCAACGACGCTGGGAGCAGCCCCGACACCCACCGACCACGCACGCAACCTGGGAGTCATCCTCGACTCAACGCTCTCCATGACCAAGCAAGTCAACGCAGTCTCCTCCTCCTGCTTCAGCACCCTCCGCATGCTTCGCAAGATCTACAGGTGGATCCCGACAGACACAAGAAGAACAGTCACCCAGGCCCTCGTCAGTAGCAGACTGGACTATGGGAACGCCCTCTAAGCGGGAGCCCCGGCCAAGCTCATCAAGCGACTGCAACGCATACAAAACGCCTCTGCACGACTGGATCCTCGACGTACCACGCCACAGCCACATCACCCCCCACTTGAGGAACCTGCACTGGCTCCCCGTCGACAGGAGGATCACCTTCAAACTCCTCACCCACGCACACAAGGCACTCCACAAAACTGGCCCAGCCTACCTCAACAGACGGCTCCGCCAGCTCCGCTCCGCCGACCTCTCCCTCGCCACCGTCCCCCGCATTCGAAGAACAACCACCGGCGGCAGATCCTTCTCACACCTCGCCGCCAAGACCTGGAACACCCTTCCACTAAGCCTACGAAAGACCCAAGACCTGCTGACCTTCAGGAGGCTACTCAAGACCTGGCTGTTCGACCAGTAGCAGCATCCCCCCCTTCCCTCTCCCCAGCGCCTTGAGACCCTCGCGGGTAAGTAGTGCGCTCTACAAATTCTGTGATTGATTGATTGACATATGGAAGTTGAAAACTTGGCAGCTATGTTTTAAGATCTTCTCAGAGTTTCTTATTGCTCAAATGGGTGTAATTTCTGTTATTTATATGTTTTCCCCTCGTCTTAATTTCTTGATTTTGCTTGCGAGAAAACGTCACTCATGGTCGTTGAATGTCACTTATAATTACACTGAAATTATGAAAATGTCACACATAAGCAATCTGAAACCTTGGCAGCTATGCCCTGCACATGGGCCAGGACACACCAGAGGGTATTTTTACACAGTAGTAGCTTGTAGCGCGATAAAAGATGCTCGCTTTGTATGTCTACACCCTTCAAATAAAGATTGATTTAATACATCTTTCACTATGTATACCGTACAAAGAAGACAATCCAAAGCACAGGCAGTTGGAAAGAAAAGGACCTTCACTTAGCTGAATATTACCTTGTTATGAACAAAGCACCTCTTGTTAAACAATAAAGCACCTCTTTTCAGTGCTCAGGGAACAAATTTGCTTTAACGTACAGGATACATCTCTTGACACTATGACAACAGCTCCCTGTTAAATGCATGAGAAACATCTTTCAAAAGAGTACATCTTTTTTAATCTACGTAAATAACCCCTTTTTGGTTAAGGCTTCTTAATGTTTAGGTCGAGCCTAGCGGCACCGCGCATGCGCTGCTCGCTCTGCGAGACTGCTGTAGAGTATAGGACAAAAGCCGCGCCCACTTTCCTCCCATATTTTTCATTGGCTTGTGTCATTGTCTTTCGTAAATCCTGCCTTGGGATTCGTTAATAGGCTTGTTAGTCCCTCCCAAGTACGACCTTGTCTTCATTTGTACCCTCCCATGGCGACTGGCCATTTTACTTCGGTTGTTACACGGGACCTGTTATTTAGTCTGTAAGCACTATTTACTTTATTGAGTTTCTCTTACTGCAGGCTGGACATGCACTGCTTCAGCTGAAACCGCTTGTGTTTTTTTAAGCAGCACGGCCGCCCCCGTAAGACGGGCGCCTGCTATAAATCACTTTAACCCGGCATTATCTCGTGTCTGTTTCAAACCCCCCCTCCCCCAGTAAAATGGATTTAGAAATGATTAGCGAGTCATGTAAATTCCAGGTAGCACATAATCCTGTGCTAATGGGCTGAAGCTGACAACAGCACATCTGTGTTACATGTCATCTGTACTAAAGCCACCTGATGGGTTGTTTTCAAAAGCCTGTTTTATTAACAATAACTCCACCACCAATACCACCACCACCAATACCACACCACCACTACCACCACCACCACCAATATCACCAATACCACCACCAACAATACTACCACCAATACCACCATCACCAACACCACCTCCACCAATACCATCACCACCAATGCCACCACCAATACCACCATCAACACCACCAATACCACTACCACCACTACCAATACCACCACCAATACCACTACCACCACCAATACCACCGCCAGTGCCAATATCACCACCAATACCACCACCACCACCAATACCACCAACACCAATACCACCACCACTAATACCACCACCACCAATACCACCACCACCAATACCACCACCACCAACAATACCACCAATACCACTACCGCCAATACCACCACCACTACCAACACCACCACCACCAATACCCCCACCACCACCACCACCAATACCACCACCACCACCACCAATACCATCACCACCAATACCAGCACCACAACCATTACCACCACCACCACCACCGCCAATATCACCAATACCACCACCACTAATACCATCACCACCACTAATACCATCACCACCACTAATACCATCACCATCACTAATACCATCACCACCACTAATACCATCACCACCACCGATACCACCGCCACCACCATTACCACCGCCACCATTACCACCGCCACCAATACCACCACCAATACCAGTACCACCACCACCAATTCCAATACCACCACCAATACCAGTACCACCACCAATACCAGTACCACCACCACCCATACCAGTACCACCAATACCATCACCAATACCAGTACCACCACCACCAATTCCAATAGTACCACCACCAATACCGCCACCACCAATACCTCCACCAATACCACCACCACCAATGCCTGTGCTGTGCTGCGTTGCGTGAGAGGGAGGGAGCAGGAAAGCTACATATCTACTAAGATATGCACTTTCCTGTTCTCTCCCTAGCGCTGATGCTCAATCAGGGTGCCGAGCGCCACACACACCACGCACCTATACACCATAGTGCAATGGTGTTTGTATGAGGCTAGCATAGGTTTTGTACTGGAAGGAAGTTTATCCTTCCAGTACAAAATACTATTCCTAGTCTAACTTTAAAAAATGTTCCCACTTCAAATGTGTGTTGTAAAGTGCAGCACACATGCAAAGTGGGAAAAGTTAGGAGAAATAAAAGTGTTTCTCCTTTTTAATGCCTGCTTCAAAGAGGCATTATTTTGTGGTGCAAACGCTACTATTGTTAGTAGATAGGGGTTTGCATCAAAAACCATGGGTGGTTGCATGGGCATGACCATGTACCATCAATGTAACGCCCCCTTGACGCAAAGTAACACAAGCAGCGCAAAGTCTTACTTTCAGGCAACTTTTCAGTGCTGGAAAGCAAATGCAAAGTAAACATTTTGTGTACTTTTGTGATGCAAATCCAGCACAAAATGCTTGTAAATCTGGGCTGAATTGTCTAATTTCTGAGCTCTTCAAACACCTTTTTCTTAAGTGAAAAGCTCTTAGAATACTTTTTTTTTTTTTAAATGAGGCTCTTTGTTTTAGTTCTTAGTCAGTTCCTACTGCTGTCTTGGTTGATCTGAGATGCTCTGAAATTGGATGATGCCACTGCAGTCCAAGGTATGGGAACAGAACTAGGTCCCAGCCTGCAATGTATGTATATAACCTAGATCATTCTGAAAGAGTAGCTGCAGGTACGCTCTGTAGCTTGCCAGGGGTTGTGTTTATCACTTTAATTTCTCTGACATACTTACCCGCCCTTCCCAAAAGTAAACTCAGCGCCAGGCCTCAGGCAGCTTCTAAAATTATTGCAGCCTCTGCAGAACAGACTGCCCTCGCCGGAAAGGGGGGGCCCCAGTGCAATGCACTGGCTGCACCACTGATAGCTACCCTCCTGGTGGGGCCCACTACTTTCAAGTGTAGTCCAAACGGCCAGCACCACAAAAACAACTTCATTGTAGCTCTCATCAGTGCCTCGACAGGAGCTTAAGTACTGCCATTGCTCCTAAGCTTTCTGTATGTACATGTTGGACATTTTTTTGTCTGCAGCGTGCATAACGACATGTAATATTTCCATGCCTCATGTGACACCTTGAGACAGGGGAGCAACTAGGCCCAAACTGTTTGTGGTGGGGGTGCTAACACTTCGAACAGTAAGAGCCAAACCATCTTCAGAGCCCAAGAGAAATTCATTTGCCAGTGCTTCCTTCATTGTTTCTATATAATGCATAATTTAACATGTATTTTGTCTGGAAAATATGTGGAGTATATTCATTCTTAAAGCACAGTAGGCCAGTAACATGGTTCTCAGCTTAACAAGAATAGCTTGTGGCTGTCTTCCCAGAGATTCTCCCTCCCACCTCCATATCTAGCTGTGGGCATATAGCTAAATCTAACAATTAGGGGGCGTGGCTAGCAGCCGAGCGAAATGGCCACCGCCTAGAATCTCTCCGATCCCCCACGGGACATCTCCGCCTATCCGGACATTAATCCGCACTGCAAAGCAATATATCCACGGTGGTCTACACGCCTAATAGACCTGGGCACCAAGCGGTTGACCTGCGGTAACGCTTGAATGCCCACAGACGCCGCCGCGTCCGAAGAAGTGCCTGCGGCCCGCACGCAAAGGAGAAGCCGGGACCCACAGTGCGCCGCGGCCCGGGACCACACGCGCTGAACCCCTCGATCCCCGCGGCTGGAGTGGCGGAGCTCAGGACAACACTACATAAGCACCAACCTGCGGCACAGGACGGGTGAGTCTGCCGTCTGTCATTGACGGTCCGCCCCTCCACATCGATCGCCTTTGCCCCCCGCACCTCACGCCTGTACTGAGCGAGGCGCGACGCGCCAGACTAATGCGCGAGTGAATGGGCCTCCCAGCGGGACACAAACGAAAGCGGAGCTGCGGCAGTGAGAGACCCGCAGTGACTTGCTTCTCCCTCCCGGACTCCTTTGGTAAATCCAGGCCAGCACAACACCTCACTAACTGCGGCAGACACCGCCTCCCCTCCCACTGAGGACAACAGTGCCTGCACAGTAGCCCAGCTGGGCCTGTTGGGGCCTGCATATTCACTACACGCCACAACAGTGGAGGCACCTAAAATAACGCCTTAACCACAGATCACCACACACAGTGCAGCTCTTCGTCTAGAGGGCAGAAGTTAATCCTTTGGGGGTGCCCTTGCGAGACCCGGAGGCCCCTGCAGAACTAACCTACAAAGAAAAAACGAAATTGGCCTCAACAACGGAATCCCTCATTGCGACCCCTTCACCAAGCACATATACGAACCAGGGACTATCGCACTCCTACGTGGCGGCCTACACTCGGTGGTGAGAAACCCGAAAGGCCGCAGGTGACACTGAGTCGCCTGGCCAGGCAGCGGTGAGTACCGCCACCCACCTTATTGCCGTAGTCCGACGCATCTTGAGGCGAAAAAGATGGGAGGTCGAGGACAACGCACTACGCAGCAGCCAAAACTCGACAAATATGCATACACCAAAACCCAGCCGGAGTCGGCGGACCAACCTAACGCCAAAACATCGGAGGAAACTACACCAGAAGGGTCAGAAATTACACTACAGGACATTCTATCTACTCTGAATAAAGTACACACAGCCCTCGACTCGCGGATAGGCACGATAACAGTGGAACTCTCTCTGATCCGTGCAGACTTCAAAAACATGAGCGCCAAAGTCACAGAAGTCGAAACCACCACGAGAAATCTGAGCGAAGATACCACTGAACTTAAACGCCAAGTGCGCCTGCTAGAAACCGAGAGCAAGGTGATGACTGCTAAGCTAGAAGATTATGAAGGCCGATCGAGGCAAAATAACGTCAGAATAGTGGGGGTGCCGGAGGGGACAGGCGGCCCAGCAATGGACCTCTTCGTGGAAGATCTTATTAAGCAGTACCTGCAACCGAAGGGCCTCTCCCGCCACTTCACAGTGGAAAGAGCACATCGCGTCCCAGGCGGCAGACCCAGACCAGGTGCCCCTCCAAGGCCCATCCTGGCCCGTATCTTTAACTTCCGAGACCGGGACCACATTCTACAAACAGCGAGAGTGGCCCCTCCAGTGCGATTCGAACATAGCACGATCACTTTCTTTCCAGACTACACGGCAGCAGTGACGAAACAAAGGCGCACTTTCTTTAACATCAAAAAAGAATTGAGAGACAGAGAATTGAAATATTCTATGCTATTCCCAGCCAGGCTGAGAGTAGAGGCGGAGGGGAAAGCATGGTTCTTTGCCACGCCGGAAGATGCCAGAGAATGGCTCGATGGATGGCGTACAGTAGCCAAACCCGCGAAAATTAATAACAAGCAACACCACCTATCCGCCGGAAAGACTCGAACCACCCCTGAAGAAGAGACACCCACACACACCGAGTCGCCCGAGAGGAGCTGAATACAACGAGAATCATCTTAACAAACCCAGTTGCAGTACAACCAACTCGATCGTATAACAAACCTTGACGTATATAAACTCAATGGGCCGATTGCCCAACCAGAGACCTTCTCATTCCGAGACGGACGTTTGAACGCTGACCTGTGTTAATGGGTTAACGCACCGTGGACACATGTACCACTGTACAATATTGATAATCTCTATTGTTATATCCAATGGTCGAAGAGATGTCTTGTGGGGGGACACGGGAGGGATCTCCCCCTACGAAGGTAACGGGTAATGGGAACTAGGCGCTCTGCATTGTTTGGGAGACGGGTAGTTTTAAATCTGTCATGCAGGGAGGGGGGAGGAAAGGGTAACCGGGACTGTTCGTTTTTTCTCGTTTTGTTTCTTCTTATTCCATAGTTTTTCAAAGAGACTTGCAAACCTATACACACTGACTCACTCACCATATCCGATAACGAAACCACGCAAAGCTGGCTCAAATGACACAATTGACCACACCGACGGCCCCTGAGGGCCCCACGGTACACCCCACACCTATACCACCACTGTCAATCATATCCTGGAATGTTAATGGACTGAGGGACAAGGTAAAAAGAGGGCTGGTGCTGCAATACCTCAAACGTAAAGCCCCAGCAGTGGCCTTGATACAAGAAACCCATTTGGTGGGATCGACATGTAAGGCGCTAGATAGATGGGGTTTCAAGCTGGCAGTACACTCGGAATTCACGTCGGGCTCACGGGGAGTAGGGATCCTGATCCAGAAGCAATTCCCTCTCATTATCCAACATACTTACACAGATGACCAGGGCCGTTTTGCAGCCCTTACTGGCCAATGGGAGGGGCGTACAATCAATCTCGTTACTGTCTATGTCCCCCCTGCGCTTCACTCGCTAGCTTTCCCGGCACTTGGTAAATTCCTACTCACGCTTCCAGAGGGAGAATTAATGGTTGGGGGCGACTTCAATACCACTCTAGACGATGCTCTAGATCGCACGCCCCCTAGACTACAACACCGAACACGCTCTAACCTTGCGGAATTTTTTTACGCCTTCGGTCTAATAGATACATGGCGCTTTAAATTCCCACTATCACGACAATTTACATATCACTCTGGTGCTCACAACAGTCTTTCCAGAATCGACTATATACTCTCCTCAACAAACAGTATTGGTGGCTTCCGCGAGGTGTCACACCTGCCGAGAGGCATCTCTGACCATTCTCCTGTTTTCGCCACATACTCCTTACAAATTTCAACACGCCGACGCATATACCCAATATATCCTGGTTATTTGCAGAACCCTAAGATCAGGAAGGGCCTATTGGCTGCCACCAAATATTACTTTACAGAGAATGAATCATCGGTGTCCTCCCCCCTAATTCTCTGGGAAGCATATAAGCAGTCCTTCGGGGACACGCAATATCCATGATCTCAGGTCACAAGAAGGAGAAAAGAAACGTAATAGACACTTTCGAACAAGAGGTGACAAGACTAGAGACACTTCACGCTCACAATGCATCGGACACTAACAGACACAGATTACACATGAAGCGAAAGGAATATAAGGAATATCTGTGGGAAGAGGAAAGAATCAGGCTCGCTGCAGTCAGGCACACAGTGTACGAATCTGAAGACAAGGCGGGTAAGCTCCTGGCTTGGCTCGATAAACGCATGCGAGCAGATAGATGGGTGGCGGAGCTCCGATTAGATAATGGTAATACCACGTCCGACCCACAAGAAATAGTGGAAGGATTAGCAGCTCACTACAAGCGCATTTATACCCCTGCGACCCACATTACTTCGCAAGAGGCAAGGGCATTCCTCCGTGACATACAGTTACCAACACTCACCGAAGATGAGGCCCAATTACTAGAAACGAACCTAACAGACGAGTTGACCCTAGCCATAAAAAATGTACAGTCAGGGAAAACCTCGGGGCCCAATGGTATACCCATCGAATTATACAAACGCGCAGCCACTACACTCGCCCCGCACCTATTAAAGATGTATGAGGCCAGTCTCGAGCAAGGTGAACTCCCCATAGATCAACGAATAGCCACCATAGTGGCCATCAATAAACCAGGTAAACCACCCTCAGATAGTGCTTCCTATCGCCCCATTTCCTTGATAAATGCGGAGGCTAAGATCTTGGCCAAAACACTTGCCAACAGACTAACGCCCCACCTGGCAAAATTGGTGCATCCGGACCAATCCGGGTTTATGCCAGGAAGAAACACAGCACTGAACCTCAGGCGCCTTCATGGTGTTCTGAGCCGTCAAGTTACTATCCAAGAAGAGGCCGCTATTCTGTCTCTTGATGCCAGAATGGCCTTCGACTCCGTAGAATGGCCTTTTCTCTTCGCAGTCCTCCAGCATTTAGGTTTTGGACCAAAATTCTGCTCCTGGGTCCAGTTGCTATACACCAATCCATTAGCGCATGTGGTGGCCAATGGGCACACATCCAGCGATTTTATTTTATTTATTTTTTATTTATTTCCCCCCCCCCCCCTGGGACGTGGAACAAGGCAAGGCTGCCCTCTATCCCCACTTCTTTTCGCCCTGGTGCTGGAGCCACTGGCAGCCTGGATAAGAGCAGATCCAATACTACGAGGACTCTGCTGGACAGAGGGATGGGAGGACCGCATATCCCTATATGCGGATGATATCCTCATCTACATGGCGTCCCCCAAACGCTCCCTACACAGACTCCTGAACATCTGCGAGATATATGGGAAGTGTTCCTGTTATACCATAAACTGGGATAAATCAGTCTTATATGTCTTACATGGGCCTCCTCCAATATTACCTAGAGGCTGTGCAGTGAAAATAGTGTCAGATAGCTTTAAATACTTGGGGATACATGTCACGCCTGATCCTGACGACTTTATGGTTAAAAATCTCCAGGGGCCATTGCAGAGACTGCGACGCGATGCAAGCATTGGCAATCACTTCCCCTCACTCTGTTAGGTAGAGCAGCACTTTTTAAAATGATGGCGCTCCCTCGATTTCTTTATGCACTTTATAATACCCCGTTTCATGTCCCGGAGTCATATTTTAAAGCGATAGATTCAGAGGTAGCCAAACTCTTATGGGACAGTAGACCTGCTAGGATAGCCATGGCTAAACTGGTTAAGAGCTGGTATGACGGTGGTATCGCACTCCCAAATATTAGACTGTACTATTGGGCCTCGCAATTAGCAGTAATTAATAAATGGATGCATTCACCCCAAACTGACCCTGCTTACCGATTAGACAGGCACACCCTGGGAACGGGCGGAATCAATCAAGCACTTTACAATCGCAAGCAGGACCTGGGCCTTTCGGGACCCACCACGCATACCGTCCACACATGGCATATGGTGACACAACATTTGGGTTGGAGCGATAAACTAACACAACATACCCCGTTATGGGACACAGGCAGACTAGGTAGGCTGGGCAAGAGCAAGGGATTCAGACAATGGGACGCAATAGGCATTTCACAAGTTGGGGACCTTTGGAAGGCCGGAAAGCCAATCACGTTCGCTCAATTGCAAGATCAGTACGAAATGGCACCCACTGAACTATTCAGATACCTGCAAATCAGACACGCATTAGAAGCGGTCATCCCGTCTGAGACAAATCTACCGGAGGCATCCCCCTTAGAGGATAGACTCCTCACGGAGTATATGGACAAGAGGGCCATCTCACTCGCATACAAGAAAATTATCAATAACCAATCAGACCCTACATTACGGCCAGAGACAAGTGGCAGACTGACGTAGGCGAACTAGACGATTCCGACTGGCAAGAAGCACTAGAATCTCCAAGGATGGTGGCTGTATCCTCCAGGTTCCGCCTCCTCCAACTTAAAGTGCTGCACAGAACATATTACACCAGAACAACATTACATAAGATAGGGAGGATTAATGACCAACTCTGCCTAAGACAATGCAGTGATACAAGCACTTTCTATCACGCACTGTGGGAGTGCCCTGTAATCCAATTATACTGGGAAGCAGTGATGAACACAATCACACGAGTTAGCGCAAATCCGGTACCGCCAGAGCCGAAGCGGTGTCTATTAAACATCTGGGAACCCACAGATCTGAACCATGCAGCCCAAGCCTGGCAACCTTGGGTATAACGATAGCAAAACGGAATATTGCTAGGCTTTGGGGAGCATGTACCGCCCCAGTCCTGGAAGACTGGTGCAAAGATATGGATATTGCCATGGCGGCTGAGAGAGCTACATATGTTCACAGAGGCTGCCCTCGCAAGTGGGAGCGGGTGTGGGGTAAGTGGAATACATATAGAGGGGACATCTGCACTCCACCTCCTATGACACCGATATCCGACGAGGATGATTGAAAAAGCATACTGTCCAATTGTAGAGGTGCCACAGGACGTCCATCCGTTGAAGTGTTATATACGTGCGCAATATTGTTTACAAAAGAAACATGATTGTATGGAAATATACTACTGTAATGTTCTTACTACAAGTCTCTGTTTTCAATAAAATATATTTAAAAATAAATAAATAATAATAAAAAATAAAATCTAACAATTAGCATGCAAGGTCTAACTGTAGACACTATGGAGTAAGTAGGCTGCCTATTGCTTCCCAGAGGCTCTTTCTGGCCAATGTGACTATTTATGTAACACTTAGAACCTTATTTCCAAGTCCTTGTCATCACTGTGAGCGGTCACCCCGGACTTTATCATCATTTTCTCACTTATTCCCATTTGACCTCTTCTACTTCCATTATTTCACCTATTCCTTTCCTTGTTGCTTGTTGGTCAGATGCTTAAGGTCAACTGCCCCAAAAACAGTTACATTGTGGAGTGAGATTTCAGTTTATTGGTAAAGACAACTCAAATGAAAGTGGCTCCTTCCTCACTCCTTTTATTTTATCTCCCCATTTCCTTTCTCCGGGTCCCATTTTCCATGTCTCCTGCCTCCCCGTGCTTTGATGTGACCTTATGGTAGCTTTAAAAATAGTTATTCAAATAAACAACAAACATCTTAGGAAAACATTTTTACACATTGAACTACTATCACTCTCTTTCTTGGTTTTACAGTGTCTCTCTTGGTTTCTCTCTCTGATCTGCGCCCATGAGGCCTCTTCATAAACATAGGCTAAAAACGTATTTGAAATTGAGGATGAATATTCAGTCTCTGCCGCCCTTCTACCCATCATTCTCCATGAGTATTCCTAGTGGATCTTGTGATGGTGTACTTGTATGCATAAATCGGTATGGTTCTTAAGAATTTTCTTAGTAGGGCATTTTGTCATGGTGCTACAGTTGTGATACTTGTATTTTCTGCCTTCATGGTTTGTAGCGCCTGTTTAATCGTTGAAGAAAGGTTTTTATCATATTGGGTGTTAGATTGCTTAATTTGGCATTGCTGTGCAGTGATTTCTGTTTTTATCTTTTGAATAGTTGCGTTGAGCCAAGAATTCTTTGGGAGAAGGTTGGGTTGCGTGTAAAAGTTAATATGTCTGAATTTAGGTACAAGATCTTTGGGAGCCTAAAATGTCGCTGTTTTCATAGGGCAGAACCATTATTTTCTCATTTGTTGTTCAAGAGAAGACAATGTAGTGAAGATTAGAAAAAGAAAATGATCAGATCAGTGTTGCAGTTGCAGCCTCTCCGCCGCCCGCATGCCTGAGAACCACCATACCTTGCATAGTCCTGCGGTTCCTGGGGCTCAGAAGATGCCACATGAAGCCAGGCTGTGAATTTCACTCACCTGTGACTGCCTTCCATTTGTTCCTGGTCTTCTAGATGCTGCGCCTTGGTCCTCCAGCTCAAAAATGGCAATCACCTGTCTGAGGGTTTGCAGCTGCCTACTAAAGCTGCTCCACAGTTTTCCTTTCCTTTTCCATCATGGCTGTTTCTTCTTTGAAATATTTCTGGTTTTCCCAATCCTTTGTGCTTCCTGATGTTTGATGTCATTTACTTTTCCTGGTCTTATACTATATAATGGCTTCAGTCTGGTTGGAGGGCGTCTTGCATGGTCTTTTGCTTGTTTCCTCCCTCCTTCCACTTGCTGATCCTGACTCCTCGCTCCGGAAGAATTCCACTATTCGATTCAAGAATCCTGGTTTTCTTCCACCCTCTGAAGTCTTCATCCAGCAAGGACGTTTTTACGCCTTTGGCTTTTGTCTCCTGAGAAAGTGGTAGTTTCGCAAGGCTACCACATATTCCAGTGTTTGGTGACATTGCAGCTTTTGGAAGCAGTCACCTGTGCATCGGACAGCGGAAGACCTGGACTGAATTACGAGTAAGCGTCCAGACCTGAACAATCAGTTGCTATTGAGAGGGACAATAATTCCACCAAGGAAAGTGATCTGACTGGCTTATATTGACAGGGACAAGAATTGTACCACTCCTGCAGCTGCAATATTAAGGTTCAGAGTCCTCCCTCAACTGGGGTGAGTGCTGGACAAGATTGTGGAGGTTTATAATGTTCTCTAGGATGGTTAGTGATATGCATTTTGGGGGTGTGGCCAAGATGGCGGCTGAAGCGGATGCTTTCTAATTAGATCCATATTAAGCCCACTAAATATCCTGCCCTAGACGTGCAATCGCCCGAACGAACCTTCGGCAACCGAAGTGCAATGTCCCTGAGCTGCACTGCATCGTCCACCGAGCCTGTGACGCCCTCATCGGAGCCCCGCGACCGTGCTCATGATTCGGCACTGCTTGGAGTTTCGCATGACCGGAGCGGCCCGGCTCTGGCGTGTCTCCCGACAGAGTGAGCGTTTGTGGAGTTGCCCAGCTGGAGACGTGGGCGGCTGGATTACCCGAGGCGATCACCCAGCACTGAGGATCGGGGCGCTGAAGGAGGCATTGACTAGGCGTGTGGAGACAATCAGGCTCGGATCGGCCCTGGGCCGGCAGCGTAGGTGATCACCATCGCAAAAAAACCACTCTGAGTCGCCCACTCTCTCAAACGGGTGACTCGGTCTAGACAAACACCTGCCCCTTGCTACGGGACGCCCTCACAGTGCTATCATACACAGCACAGGCGGCCCACCACCAGGCTCCCCCGCCTTCAGTTGATGCTCAAGACAACTGTGCAGCTGCCAGAACAGGAGTGCAGTAGGCTGGATCCGGCGAGGTGCTTTGGGCCTACGCAGGCAGCCGGGCCTGCTCTTCATAAAGCACACAGCTAACCCCATACTAGACTATGCGCATCCGGGGTGTAGGGCCCACCGCCGAGCTGCATGTGTGAGTGCCCGAGACTGGTGCGGTGTGGTCTTCCTCAGAGGCCCGGGGCCTCGTTTTCAGCCAGTAGTAGCATAAAGCAACCACCTCTCTCCTCATGATGGGTAAACGTAAAGCGGACAAGCCACATCCCCGGGCCGGGGGTGCATCGAACCAGGCTGACCGCACTGCGGACCCCGCCTAAGCTCTAAAATCGAAAAGGACAGACCAAACAGACCACTCTCACCGATTTTGATGAACTAAAGGCAGCAGACATGGACATCAAAACAACGCTGGGCCCCAAAATAGATACACTCTGAGCAGAAATGGGGGTCATGCGCGAAGATCGTAAAAAACTGAAGGACAGGGTCGAGGAATCTGAATCAATGTTGGCGACCCTGAGACCCACAGTGACGTCGACTTTGGAACAAATCAAGGCACTGCATAAAGAGGTGGATTATCCCTGCCTGGGCAGCCCCCCAAAGCCGGTGGTAGCACGCCTGTTAAACTACCGTGATAGGGATCACATCCTACAAGTGACGAGGGCCCATGGACCATAGCAGAAAGAGAATACCAAGGTGCACATATAACCGGACTACACGCTGGCAGTGCAGCGTCGCAGGTCGTCCTTTTTGGAAGTAAAACGCTGCCTCCGTAGTCACGAAGTAAAGTATGCTCTGCAATTTCCAGCCACACTGCGAATCCAACACAACGAGAACGCCATTTTCTGCTCCACACCGCAGGAGGCTTGGAGCTGGCTAGAGCAAAACGGGCTGGCACACAACTCGGGGACAGCAGTGGAACCACGCCAAAAGTGGCAGAATAGGAGACAACGAGGGACATGAGGCAGAGGACAATCACAGCGCCCCACTCAAGCCCAGGCAGCCAGGGAGAGAGAGCGCAAGCTATCAAATATGCGGAAAGCCATGCAAACTCCGGTTCCCCCTCGCAGTCGGGTTCGGAGGCAGACATCACATTGGAGCAAGCCTTTCAACTAATAGACTCGCAACAAATAGCAGACATAGGTGGAGGTCCCGTGTTCACTCCACAAACTGCCGAAGATTTAATGTGACTCTATGTTGGCTACTTGAAAGCTATGGTAAGCGGCGTGGTCAGACGCCTCCGTGGGTTGTACAGGCACCGCAACCTGAGAAAAAGGGACATGTGTAAAAATCCTGGCCCAGGCATGCAAGAATCGTCACAGCGGGCCCTACGAACTTGATATGTCGCCACGCCCCTCTCACGATAAGTGTCTGTTACAGAACTATCCAGATGTGACCTTCTTTCTCCACTCTCTCTTCACTCTCTAATCTATTATATCTCCTTCTGCATCTCTTTTATTGTTGTTCACTACTAAGTATGTTCGCAGTTAAATGCGGATGGCCATCGGCCCGTTGGCGTACTGGACTGGGAGTTGGGCATCTACAGTGTCTGAAAAGTTCTGTCCATATTGTTATACCACACATACTACACGTGGAGCGCACACCTGATAAAGCGACAATTGGGGTTCTTGTATTGGTCAGGATGGCGCACACACGCTGCTGGCCCCCCGGGAGCAGACCAACTCTCTTGTATACCCCCAGCAAAGGGGATGCAAGGTAGTCAATTGCTTTTAATAACCTGGAACGTCTGGGGATTAGATGGCTGTGCCAAAAGACACAGGGTATATCAATACCTACGCAGGCGCATGGTTTCAGTAGTATTATTTCAAGAGACACACTTAACCTCACAAACATTCACTTCATTGCGCAAGTGCTGGAGAGGGACAGTAATAGGGACTACGTACTCTGGCTATGCCAGGGGCACCTTAATATGGGTGGCACCCCGGACCCCGCTGCAGATGCTACATACGCACATTGACCCGAATGGCCGCTATGTGATACTAGAGGGACTGCTAGACAGCTTCCCTATAGCGCTAATCTTGCTATACTCGCCGAATTCGGGACAGTCCACGTTTCGGTGCGCACTGACCCCGTTGTTGCTCTGTGGCCCAATGGCGCCTGCGTATTGGGGTGGGGATTTCAACTGCGCTCGGGATCTTGACCTGGATCTATCGCGCCCACCACTCTCAGGGGCACAGACCGTTGGCCTAGAACAGCATATGTAGACCTGGACTGATAATATGCACTTGCAGGATGCCTGGTGGGGCATACGTCCCACAGAGCAGGTATACTCTCACTACTCAGGCCTACACGACTTGCATACGAGAATTGACTCAATATATTGCTCTGCAGCAGCCATGCCCAAAGTGCTTCATGGGGAATATTTAGCTCGCACATTATCTGACCACAGCCCCCTACAACTACAGCTAACATGGGTGTTAGATTTGGGGGTCTCTAGTTGGCATAGGTAGGTACCTGTGACAAATAGGGACCCTTGCGTCTAGTCAGGGTGAGGGGCTACACTCCTAAAATAACCCCTGCTCACCCCCTTGGTAGCTTGGCACGAGCAGGCAGGCTTATCTCAGAGGCAGTGTGTAAAGCATTTGTGAACACATACAGTAATACAGTGACAACACTACAGATGGACACCACACAGGTTGTATTTATAAAAATAAGTATTTTTATATAGACTTAACACAAGACCAAACGACAAAAATCCACAATACTGTACTCAAAAATAGACTTTAGAATGTTATAAAATAGTTCAGTTCTCTCAAGTTGTAGATGCGACACTTTACTCTCAATGTACCTTGAATGCGTAACGCAAAGAAAACAAAAGGGTCGCAGGGAAGGTGATGCGTTGGTTCCTTACACTCAGGGAGTGGATGCGTCGGTTCCTTACTGCTGCGCAGGGAGTTGATGCTTGCTTCCTTACTGTGTGGGAGTTGATGCGTCGGTTTCTTACTGCTCTCCGGTGCGATGCGACAAGATGGCACCTCGATGCGATACTCTTCTCCGGTGCGATGCGACAAAATGGTGTCTTGGTTGCGATGCGACAACTTTGGTGCGATGCGTGCACGCCCGACGGCCGTGCGGCGACTCGATGATCTTGGGAGCCGCGACAGGCCCTGCGACGCGCTTCTCCGGTGATGCGACGATGTCCTCTGTGGCAGCGTCCCGCTTCTCCGAGGATGCGCCGCGCTCGGCGATGCGATGATGACAGCGGCAGCGGTGTCTCGCTTCCTCTGCGATGCGATGACAGCGGCTGCGGCGGCGACACGCTTCTCGTCGTTGCGTCGCGCTTCCAGCTCCCAGCGACACGCAGTCTCTCAGAAGGCCCAGCACAACAGCAGGCACTTCAATTCCCAGCAAGGGAATTCAGGGGGGAGCTGGTTGGTGAAGTCTTGTATCCCTGAGACTTCAGGCAGGAGGCAAGCTCTAGTTCAAGCCCTTGGAGATTCTTCTTCAAGTTGATAGAAAGCACATTCAGTCCTTTTCTCCTTTCTTTGGCAATGAAGCAACCACTGCAGGCCAACCCCCAAACACACAGCACAGGGGTAGTCTCCTCCTTCAGCTTCCTGGTTCTTCTCCTCAGCAAAGGTTCGTCTTGATTCCCAGAAGTGATCTAAAGTTCTTGGGTCTGGGTCCCAATATTTATACTACTTTTCTCTTTGTTCTCTGAAGGCAGAGAGGCCTTTGCCTAGTCCAAAACCAGTTCTGGTCAGTCCTTGAACACTTTGTTGACAAGACTCCTTCTTTCCTTTCACAGTGTAGGCCAGGGACATCAGACACACCACAGGAGGTGGAGCCAGCATTGTGGAGGAAAGGCACAGCCCTATTCAGGTCCCAGGTGCAACTCCTCCCTCCTATCTGCATGCAGATCTCTCTATTCAGCCCTGTGCTGACTCACCCTGTCTCCTGGAAGCCCCCAGCCCCTGTCACTCAAACTCCAGACAAGGAATACACAACCTAGCAGAGGCAGGCTTGGATAGTTAGGCAAGAAAATACCTACTTTCTAAAAGTGGTATTTTCAAACACAGAATGTTAAAACCAACTTCACTAAAAGATGTATTTTATCATTCTGAGTTCAGAGCGTACTAAACTCGAATTTCTACCTGGTTCCCTGAGTCAGTTAGGATTATAAGATGTAATAATCTAACTGCCCATTCTGGCCTATGGGGAACAGGTAGCCTTGCAATAGTGAAAAACGAAAATGGCTGTAATTCACTATTAGGAAATGCCACACACACCAGGGCAGGTCCTACCTTTTACCTACAATGCACCCTGCCCTTGGGCCTACCTTAGGGGTGACTAATATGTATAAAAGGGAAGGTTTAGGGACTGGCAAGTGGGTACACTTGCCCAGTCAACAAGGCAGTACCAGACTGCCCACAGGCTCTGCAATGGCAGGCTTGAGACACACTTTACAAGCTGCTCCGGTGGGTGGCACAACCAGTGCTGCAAGCCCACCAGCAGCATTTGATTTACAAGCCCTGGGCACACGCAGTGCACTGTACTAGGGTCTGACAGTAAGCCAAACAAGCCAATCATGGAGTCACTAATCCATACATCAATTTACCATAGGGAGCACTTGCTCTGTGGCACTGAACAGCAGTGGCACAGTGCCCAAAAGCATCTAAAACCAGCAAAAACATAAGAGGCAACAGCAAAAAAATGGAAGGGAGACCCACGCCAATGGTGCCAGGTCTAACAATGGGGTACAAACAAAACTAGTATCCCGACATGGCGTCTCCCTCTGGAAGCACTCAAGGACGCACCGTTGCGTGCCTTCCTTTCAGTCAATTACATCGTATTTTCAAACTAATGAAGGCACTGCATCTCATGCCGGTAAGTAATGGGATGTGTTTAAGGTGGTCCTGCGCGGGTACGCAATAAAAGCAGTACATGGGTCTCGCATGTCCCTTATTAAAGAGCTGCAAGACTTAGAAACTGCAATAAAACGCTGCAAACGCCTCTCTCTCACAGACCCACATATTACACCTTCTTTGGCTAAAGCCAAATTATCTTACAAAGAAACACTAGACCGACTATGTGCCCTGGATTACAAACAATATCTGGCCAGACAGCACGCTGAGGGGGACAAAGCGGGCAAGACACTGGCGTGGTTACTGAAAAATGAAACATCTCAGCCACCCATCACAGCCATTTATTGCCTTGATGGCCGACTGGTAAACATGCAAGAAGAGATTAATGGGTCCTTCCATAAGTACTATGCTTCTCTTTATAAAGCCCCCCCTTACGTGTGACCAACAGGAGCTACAACAATTCCTAGAGCACATAGCCCTCCCACAGATCACACAGACCCAATACACAACACTCGAGACCCCCATAACAGAAACTGTAATTTCTGAAGCTGTTCAACAATTAGCGAGAGGTAAAACTCTGCGGGCAGACGGATAACCCTTAGAACTTTACGCGACATTTAGTGTGCAACTGACCCCTCGTCTACATGCTATATATAGAGAGGCATTTGATCGCGGCATACTACTGCCCTCCCTACGTGAGGCGATATTGGTGGTACTGCTCAAACCTGGCAAGGATCCACTACAGATGGGCTTGTATCGTCCACTATCCTTCTTAAATTCGGATTATAACATTCTGGGTAGAGTGCTGGCCTATAGGTTGCTTGGGGTGGTACAATTGCTGGTAAACTCCTACCAGAATGGCTTCTTTCCCGGCCGAAACACTGGTCTAAATCTACGCCGACTCTTTAAGTTGTTGGAGTGGGCACGCACAGAGGAGGAACTGCCATGGATAGCCGCTTTGGATATCGAAAAGGCGTTTGATACGCTAGGGTGGGAGTACTTACAAGCAGTATTGATATGATACGGCATGGGTCCCAAGTTCTTGAGATGGGTGAAAATATTATATACAGCACCACGGCCTCGGGTGAAGACAGGTCGACTATCTCAGCCCCCCATGCAATAGAGCGGGGCACCAGACAGGGCTGCCCCCTGTCACCAATCATTTTCACCCTGGCCATGGAACCTCTGGCGTGTGCGCTCCGCAGCCGAGTCATTGACTGGGGCATAAAGGCGTGCAATCAATGGCACATCGTCTCACTCCATGCAGACGATGCGCTGGTTTATCTCCAAGGCCAAAGCGCGACACTACAAGGTCTGACAGATCTGTTGGATAAACATGGTTGCATTTCCGCCTTGAAAGTAAATTGGGGTAAATCAGTATTATTCCCAATGAAGCCCCTGTTCACAGAGCAGAGGCTGCGCCTGCCCAGCGCTCCACTCACCTGGTTCTGCGACTCCTTTAGATATCTAGGGGTGCAAATATACCACTCCCAGGCGGACTTAATAGAAGGTAACTTGGGAAAAGTAATCATCAGGGCCCACACCGCTCTCCCATTTTGGACGGAGCTGCCCCTATCCCCCATGGGTCACATCGCCATATCTAAAATGCTTCTACTCCCCAGCCTTCTATATTTCTTCGCAGCCCTCCCCTATCGTCTGCCGAGTAAAATATTCAGAGATTTTAGGTTAATCCTCGTGTCCCTGGTTGTGGTAATTCCAAAGCCAGCGTAGCACTTTCAAAACTCTACCTCCCCCTCGTGGAGGGAGGCCTGGGGGCACCCAACTATGAACACTATTATGCAGCGGCGCAACTTCAGTGGCCCATGCGATGGCTGGCAGGTAGTAATCTCGCTGAACTGGACCCTTAGGCGCTGGCCCTTCCAGCAGCCTGATCTGTTGGAGTGGCTGGTCGGCTCCAAAACATCAGCACAGAAGAAGCAGGAGAATATCCTGATGTCAGCAGCCAACAGTAGCTGGTCGAAATATGTACTAATAAGGCACAAACCACCACCATACGTCCCAGATCTTCCCCTTGAAGTACTCCCCGGCCTGTAAACTTGTCTTAAGCGACCGGAAGTGGCAGACTGGTTAGCCACTGGCCTTACTACCTGGGGCGACCTATTCGCAGACTCAAGTCTATGCGATTTTGAAGTACTGATAGATGGTTATGGAGTGTCCCCTGGGACTTTCCTATTGTACCTGACATTGACACGACAACTGTCACAGATATGGGGGAACACGCGAGCAGAACCCATCACATCTAACACACTACAGGTATTATTGACACATGTTACGGGCAGAGAAGCAATTACCACACTATATAACTCCCTAAGACCGGACGCAGCACTCCTACTGGCGCCCCTTAGCGAATTCTGGGACTCAGCGCTGGCAGTCACAATCACTGATAAGCAATGGTCACAATGCATCGGGTTCCCTAAAATAATATCCATGAATGCTAGAATAAAATCCACGCAATTTAACTATCTTCACCATATATATTTAACTCCACATAGGCTGGCGCGTATGTACGCAACGTCTACTGATATGTGCCCCAGATGCCGGGCCTCAGAAGCTACATTCCCTCATTGGGTTTGGACTTGCCCCCAGCTAACGGCAATACTGGGGCAGCGTGTCCGAAACATTGACTGAGGAAACGGGCACAATAGTTGCGGCCCAGGGATTACATTTCATACTAGGCATAACAAGACACAACGCATGCCGGAAGAATCTCAACAAATTCTTGAACTTTGGCACTAGGCCTAGCCAAGCGCAAGCTAGCCATGGCTTGGAAGTCGGCCGTGGGGCCCAGCACACACATGTACCTCTCTGACCTTCGTAGGGCGCTAGTAGCAGATTCTTAAAACTAACGCTGCACACCTGCCTGCCTCAGCAACCCCCACGAACTGGCACAGATACTTAACTTTTATAGAATCAAAACTAAATACTGCAAATCCCACTTCACAACGGAGCGCTGACGCAGCTGTATAATAACCAACCATGAATATAGTTACATAATACGACGAGAGCCATCTCAACTAAGACCACCTTTTCTTTCTCCTCCTCTTTCCCCCCCCTTCCTTACCTCACCTCACAACTCCGCCCCTACCATGCCAACATCTATGTAAAATAGGAATTATAACAGGCCTCCGGCCCCGGGCACACTTTCAGGTTCAACTTACGCTGATACACACTATATTACATGAACTGCTGACCCATCCCAAACCGCAAGTCGTTTGATATGCTTAAACACCCGACTGTGTTTGGACCTGCGCCCAAAGTAAATAGATGACAAATATGCATGGTATTATGTACAGATGTTAATGTTAATAATGTTTATTGCGATATACTTGCACAATTAATGTAACTAAGTTCCCGTAGGGACATTAGCATTGCACCACTGTGTTATTGTATGAATAATGTTGTTTATGTATCCTTTTCCCTATCAATGCTCTTTTTGCAACTGCATGGAAGAATATATGCATACTTTATACTGTCAAGGTTTTGTGTACAAATTTATGAAAATCAATAAACAATATTTTTTTTAAAAAAATTATATGCATTTAGGAATGCCGCATTCAGTGTTGAAATCACCCATGAAAGTGCTATTCTTGATGTCATCAGGCTGCAGGAGTGCTACTCTGATCTGATCACTTGTGATGTAGCTAGCTTCTGAAACCCCCATCTCTCTGTCTCTTTAAACCTAATCCATTCTGCTGACCTTCAGGATGCTACTAAACCCCTACCTGTTCTTTCACAACCCTAACTCTCTCTTATATTGTATTTCTCTTATTCGTAAAGTGCATTTTACGCCTTCTAAGCAATAAAAATGCTATAGAAAAGCTGAAATAAATAGGCCTAAAATGCACTGTGACCAGTTATGTATCCTCAATATACAGACATACATGTTTTAGTTGTGTAAATGTTATAATTTCAGAAACTTTGACTGAAGTCCACTAATTTTTGTGTAGCAAATGTGTTTACACGTATGAGAGTTAGTGAGTACTGATCAGGTATTTCACAGTTCAAAGATAATTTTTTTGCAGTGCTACTAGCTCTGAAAATGAGCACAGAAGACAGGAAAATACTGGAAGTGGATGCAACGGTGAAGAAATAAAACAGGCAATAATCCAACTTAAGGGAGTAAAGGCCCCAAGAGTGAATGAGTTCCCTTCTGAAATGTATAATTGTTTTGAGTAAAATAGTGCAACATATCTTGTGTATGTTTGAGGAGGCTAAATTGATGGGTTGTTTGCCGCCAGATTTATATATGGCCACAATAACACTAATCCATGAAGAGGGGAAATCACGAGAAATGCACCTTGTATAGGCCATATCCACACTAAATATTGAAATTAAAGTTTTGATGAAGGTCCTAGCCAACTGATTATATGGTATGGTGAAGTGGACTCATACATCCAGATCAGTCTGAATTTATGCCATATTGGTCAGCAAGACTTAGCTTGGAAGAGGTGTGGCGCAGCTGCCAGGGCGGCTGACTCCGAAACCCAGGGCTCACGGTTCGATCCCCGGCGGCAGATCAGCCCAGCACCATGTGACTCTGGGCAATAGCTCGCTTAATCTTCCCAACGGCCCCCAGCGCCTTGACACCCTCGGGTAATTGTTCGCGCTTTACAAATACTGGACATTTACATTTACATTTGTGTGTATTGCAGTGCTGTCTGGTATATGCTAAATTAGTCGGGGAATAATTCTGTTATAACTTGATTCCAAAAGGCTTTTGATTCGGTATATGGGACTATGCTCATAGCTGCCAAGGTTTCAGATTGCTTATGTGTGACATTTTCCTAATTATGAGTGAAATTCAACGACTATGAGTGACACTTTCTCGCGAGCAAATTCAAGCAACGAAGACGAGGGAAACATATAAATATCAGAAATTACACCCAGTTGAGCAACAAGAAACTCTAAGATCTTGAAACATAGCTGCCAAGTTTCATCTTCCATATGTGTGACATTTCCAGAATTTTAGTGTGCTTATGTGTGACATTTGAATTTCTTTTGTATGACACTTAAAGTGACACCTTTAGAAGTTCTGTGTAATGAGATAAATGTCGGAAATGAGCCCCTTCGGGCCAGGGTAAATGAAAAGGACTGCGGCAATGCTCCTGAAATGTTATTCTCTTCCCTGAATACCAAGTGCTCCTGCTAAAAAGCCAGGACTGGCAGAAGGAGTCAGTAACCCTAGAAACTGGCCTGGCAGGTATGTTACGGACTTACTGCTTCTCCCTGCCCACCAGCTAACATTGTTGTAGTTTCTCATTTTAGATCATGGTCAGAAAAGTTAGGACTTACCGAAGTTGTCACGTGGACTGCGTCACATAAATCTTGCCAGAACTTAAGGGCCAGCAGCAGAAGAGGGAAATTGCTGCAGCTAGTAGTAGTGTATTAAAAAATTGTAATGTTGGGAACGGTCGTTGAATGACCAATCAAAATGCTTTGTACACTACAGTGCCATGCCTCTGAGTCTGGCAAAAGCGTTTGAAACTTGTCTGTTGTGTTATTGTGCTCATTCCTCTTAATGATGACAACGCTGTCTGAGGGGGGAGGCACTACTAACTCTACGTAGACTGGTAACTTGATGCCTGTCCTGGTAGGACGTTGATTATGCTGGGCGTTCGTTTATCTGACCTCCAGATTCAAGCACTCTTCCTCCCGTCACTCTCAGCCAGCTGCCCCTCCCACAAGGATACTGTCATTGAACTCAAAAACATTTTGATTAGGAAAATGACCTGTGGCTGTTGGTCCACTATGTTAGTTTTTCCAAATAATCCTTCGTAGAGCTGCACAGTTCTAACTACGAAACACTCTAATGTCACGTCCTCTGGTTGACGCTCGGTGACCCGGTTCATGTTGATTCTCCTCCATCTTGTGAGTTGCAGCCTACCTGTGCCCCAGATTGCAGTGAGCAGAGTCCAGGAAGTGGTAAGGAGGCAGACTAGTGCTGTCTCTTCCCCCCCAAAAAAAAGTGTTTAAAAAAACGATTTTTCCTTTCTGTGATTACTGTCTTTGCCTGTGGTTGTTACAGTTTAAAATTGTAGTTTTAACCTGCCTGTGATTGCATATTTTATCACCTATTTTGTGTTTTAAACTTGTGGTTTTCCTGCCCATGATTGCTTCTATTTAACGTGTTGAATTGTGGGATTTGCAGTCCAAATTCTGTAGTTTTTCCCTCTCATTCCTGGTGACTATTCAGTTTTCCCTCCAAATTTCTCCTTTGCTCTGTGCTAAGACCTGTATGTTAAACAGTGCACCCCCAGCCACCATTTTGTGTTAACAAGCCAGTGAAACCAGCCCCCTGCCTCCCCCCAGCAACAGGGATATTCTACATCAGAGGGTGCTTCTGTGAGCTGCTTAAACTGTGTTTAATAGGGACTGTGCACTTCGCTTTTTGGCCAGGAGAGGGAGTAAAGTTTTATTCAAACAGTAGTGTTAGATTTCAAGTTTGTGAGGCCTTTACCTGCAGAAGTCCAAAGTGTGGATTGAGCCTGTCTGTCTCCTAGGAGATTCTGAACAGGAGAAGCAGCTTCCCAGCCCCCACCCCCAGGCCAGCAGGCCTAGGACTGGGGATTGGCTATTCAGCTACCAGGCAACTCTGAGCCCTCCCTCACACCTGCCCAGGCCCCTTAAGGCTTTGCTGGGTGCACCCCAAATCATTCTCCTCCATCTTGTGAGTTGCAGCCTACCTGTGCCCCATATTGCAGTGAGCAGAGTCCAGGAAGTGGTAAGGAGGCAGACTAGTGCTGTCTCTTCCCCCAAAAAGTGTTTAAAAACGATGTTCCCTTTCTGTGATTACTGTCTTTGCCTGTGGTTGTTACAGTTTAAAATTGTAGTTTTAACCTGTCTGTGATTGCATATTTTATCACCTGTTTTCTGTTTTAAACTTGTGGTTTTCCTGCCCATGATTGCTTCCATTTAACGTGTTGAATTGTGGGATTTGCAGTCCAAATTCTGTAGTTTTTCCCTCTCATTCCTGGTGACTATTCAGTTTTCCCTCCAAATTTCTCCTTTGCTCTGTGCTAAGACCTGTATTTTAAACAGTGCACCCCCAGCCACCATTTTGTGTTAACAAGCCAGTGAAACCAGCCCCCCCCGCCTCCCCACCCCCCCAGCAACAGGGATATTCTACATCAGAGGGTGCTTCTGTGAGCTGCTTAAAGTGTGTTTAATAGGGACTGTGCACTTCGTTTTTTGGCCAGGAGAGGGAGTAAAGTTTTATTCAAACAGTAGTGTTAGATTTCAAGTTTGTGAGGCCTTTACCTGCAGAAGTCCAAAGTGTGGATTCAGCCTGTCTGTCTCCTAGGAGATTCTGAACAGGAGAAGCAGCTCCCCAGCCCCCACCCCCAGGCCAGCAGGCCTAGGACTGGGGATTGGCTATTCAGCTACCAGGCAACTCTGAGCCCTCCCCTCACACCTGCCCAGGCCCCTTAAGGCTTTGCTGGGTGCACCCCAAATCATTCTCCTCCATCTTGTGAGTTGCAGCCTACCTGTGCCCCATATTGCAGTGAGCAGAGTCCAGGAAGTGGTAAGGAGGCAGACTAGTGCTGTCTCTTCCCCCCCAAAAAAGTGTTTAAAAAAACGATTTTCCCTTTCTGTGATTACTGTCTTTGCCTGTGGTTGTTACAGTTTAAAATTGTAGTTTTAACCTGCCTGTGATTGCATATTTTATCACCTATTTTGTGTTTTAAACTTGTGGTTTTCCTGCCCGTGATTGCTTCCATTTAACGTGTTGAATTGTGGGATTTGCAGTCCAAATTCTGTAGTTTTTCCCTCTCATTCCTGGTGACTATTCAGTTTTCCCTCCAAATTTCTCCTTTGCTCTGTGCTAAGACCTGTATGTTAAACAGTGCACCCCCAGCCACCATTTTGTGTTAACAAGCCAGTGAAACCAGCCCCCCCTGCCTCCCCCCCCCCCCCACCCCCAGCAACAGGGATATTCTACATCAGAGGGTGCTTCTGTGAGCTGCTTAAACTGTGTTTAATAGGGTCTATGCACTTCGTTTTTTGTCCAGGAGAGGGAGTAAAGTTTTATTCAAACAGTAGTGTTAGATTTCAAGTTTGTGAGGCCTTTATCTGCAGAAGTCCAAAGTGTGGATTGAGCCTGTCTGTCTCCTAGGAGATTCTGAACAGGAGAAGCAGCTTCCAACTCCCTGGCCAGCAAACCTTGTCTGAGGTTGCTGGGACCTTATATAGTCTGCTAGTGGTTGGTACATGTATACACTGATTGGTGGTTGTATCTGATGTTTCTATTGGATTGGGTTAGTGTCCACATTGGTTGGGTATTTGAGTGTTCTTATTGGTTTCTGGGTCTGTGATTCAATCAATGTAGGGTTGGGACTAGGGCTAGGGTTATGATTTCTATTGGAAGTAGGGACTAGGGCTTCCTGTGTTATTGGTTGTTGGGACTAGGGTGGAACTAGGGCTAGGGTTAGGCCTTTAATTGGAAGTAGCAATTAGGGCTTTTGGTGCGATTTGTTGCTGGAGTAGGTGTGGGACTAAGAGTAGGGTTAGGCTTTCTATTGGAAGTAGGGAGTAGGGCTTCCTGTCCCATTTGTTGCTAGGACTTGGGTTGGGACTACTTGTAGGGCTAGGGCCTCTATTGGATGTAGAGATCAGGGTTTTTGAACTGATTGGGTGCTTGGACTAGGGCTAAGATTGGCTGTAAGGTCCTGGTCTCCTATTGGTTCTAGATTTTTAGGGCTAGTGTTGTGATTGGATAGTGTTAGGGCTAGGGTTCCCATTGGCTGACGGGGTCACCTGATTACTAGGGCTATAAAAGGCCAGGGTTAGGGCGTCTCAGCTATGGGCGGAGAGGACAAGGGCAGTTGCCTGTTTGAGCCTGTTAAGGGTGGAGAGGACAAGGGCAGTTGCCTGTTTGAGCCTGTTCGAAACAGGTCGGGACCAGGGCCAGGAATGCTGCCCATTTTACCATTCATTAATAACCACCCTATGTATTTGTCCCACTGTACATAAGCATTGATTTTCACTATAGATATGTGTCTATCTTTGTGTATTGCTTTGTATAAACATGTACAATAATTATGTTGTTATAAAAACAAAAAACAAACAAAAAAAAAAAAAAATCTTCTTTGGTCTACATGTACTTGCTTCCGATTGGGCATCTATGTACCTCCATGTACTTGGATCTGTGTGTCTGTTACTTTTCTCCTGAAAAAGCATATCCAATGCACTACCCTATTTCTCATCCGCTACCTCTATCAATAGCTTTAATCTGCATATACTTACCTCCTTTATGCATCTATATACTTTCAATGTACTTATGGATCTATATATTTATCACTTTCTTTTAATTTAGCATTTCCAATGCACTACCCTATTTCTCAGCCTATACTTCCCTCAATATATCTTCTAGCCCAACTTTCTGACTCATCTCAAACTTCTTTCTACTACTCTTTCCAATTCACTACCCTATCTCACCCTATACATCTATCATTATGTCCTCTACACCCACTCTCTCATTTATCCCAAATGCCATACCACTACTATGTTCCCCAAAATAACCCTTTCTTGACTCTCTCCTACTCTACCCCTCCTTGCATCTTCTGACACCTCCTTTACTGTACCGATCCCCCAAAACAAACCTTTCTAAACTCTTCCCTCTGACTCTTTCCCCTCCAAAACCCTTTTTACTCATCCAAAAGCCTCCTCCTACTGCTATAACCTAAAAAAGAAATCCTTAACTCTTCTATCCCTCCACTATCCTTTTCAATCAAAATAACAGACTAGCATGTTCACTTCTCTAATTCCATATTCCACTATTCTAATTCACCACTAATCCTTTATGGGTTCCAGAGTAGCGTGCTACTCGCCAACAAAGCGCTTCAACACCCATCAGGGGTAACAGGCGCTATATGAATGCAAACCTTTCTTTCCCTTCTATCCCTCCACTATCCTTCTCACTCCAAATAACTGACTAATATCCACCACTCAAATTACTTTCATATTTCACCATACTAATTCACCACTAATCCTTTATGGGTTTCCGGAGTAGCGTGCTACTCGCCAAAAAAAGCGATTCAACACCCCATCAGGGGTTAGAAGCGCTATATAAATACAAACCTTCTTTCCTCTTCTATCCTTCTGCTATCCTTCCAAATCCAAATAACTGACTAACATATCCACCACTTAAAATTTACTTTCATGTTTCACTATACTAATTCAACACTAATCCTCTATGGGTCCCGGAGTAGCGTGCTACTCGCCAAAAAAGCGCTTCGACGCCTCGTCAGGGGTAGTAAGCGCTATATAAATGCAATTACAATACAATACAATACAATGTTGTGAAAAAAATAACAGCGCTGTGAGACGGGCTAAAACGTTCAGAACTTGGGAGGGTCTTACCTTCTTGTAAAAGCAGACGGACTCCCTCTTCTCGCTGTCTCAATCCCAACTTACACCTTTCCCCGATCAGGATCCTGCACCTCCATTAGGCTCATGCAAACCACGCTGGAAGAATGCAGCCGTCTGATCGCCGTGCAAAACACGTGTGCCTTGCTCTTTCATTGTTTGCGACCTATCAAGGTATATGGCAAAGGAGGGCTGATCTTCTAATGTGGCAAGACAGCGGGCATTAACAACCCCAGACAGCAGCTAACTGCACAGCCTGCTCAGCACAGCTTATATTAACACAAGATGTGCCGGTTTCTAATTGACTTGTCAGCGCATCAGGCACACCATCCCAGCTCACAGCGCTCAGCCAGAAGAGAACGTTTTTTTTCGTGAAAATGCACGTCAGTGCGCAAATGCAAGAAAATTAGTATATTTGTGTTAGAATAACCCGTGATAAGTTACACTTGACAGGCTGCAAGCCCACGCACGACCAGGCAGATTTTGTTAATTATAACCTACAGTGCCTTCTCGCACATTCAGGAGGTCGGAGGAGCTATAATGCGTGACTAATGCATTTTAGTGCGGCGATGCAGCCACCAGCACTACAATGCGTTAGTCTTACCCCGGCTGCATGGCACTTGGCGGCACGGCTGTATGCTCGAAGTACCTATCATGGGTGAGACCCCTGCATGCTCCCTCAATGGCAAGGATGAAAATTAACGGTATGCTGGCCCCTCCCTCTTTTAACATGGTGTGCGGGATAAGTTAAGACTCTCTCTTGTCCCCGCTGCTCTGTGCCCTGGAGCTTGAACCAGAGGCATGTTGGGTGAGAAAAGTAGTGCTAGTTATTGGGATTAGGTGGGCTAAGGAAAGGGGCTACATGATCTTTCGAAATGTGGATTATGTATAATTATATGTGGCTGAATCTAATTAATTGATTCTGAGGTTTTTATATATGCAAAGTGTTTGGCAGATGCTCAGGGTTTAAAATAAACTGAAATAAATCATTCACCTTTATTAGGCCAGCATAATTTGTATAAAATGATTTATTTACATTTTTTATACATTGTGCAAAATACCCCATACTTTGTAGCAGAGGAATTCTTCAACTGGGTGGACACAGCACTTTGTTCATTGGATAACATTGAATTGACCACACCTAGGAGCCGCACAATGGGGGCATTACATTTCCATATTTAAAAAAATATTACTGGGCATCACATTTGGTATAGAAAAATGAGCAGGCCTTCTCTTCACAGCAAGAGTTAACTCTGCATTGCTAGACAATTGATGGGGACTATAAGGTACATTAAGTGTTTAGATGGGGAAAAAATAATAGAACTCCCAAGATTCACAGTAACTGTTCCGCAGGTTCGGCAGAGAGCCCTGAAAAGTATTGTTCACTAGGGATGTAAGGAAACAGACCTTTGTGTAGGTTTCCCCCTACGTTTTGCCCCATTTGGAGTATTAGCTGCTGATTTCTTTTACTCTGAGAGTGCATTGAGGCCTGAAAATCAGACCTCAGTGCAAGTGTTCAGACCCATTACAAAAGGTATGTCGAATTGGATGTCTCCAATTGGCATGTACTGACTTACTTATAACATCCCTATATTATGGCACACAGGGTGCCATGGGCATGTAAGGCAGAGGTCCACCCAAGGCTACAACAGTGTTTGTGCCACCCTGAGTGTGACAAACGACAAAATGGTCACCAGCCTGCCACTGCAGACGGGAAGAGGAGTAGATGCACTGCTAGTTCGACTTTGCCATTACCATTAATGGCAAAGCCCCCTCGTCCCTTAAAATTGTATGTAAGTCTCTCCTAAGGAAGGCCTATGAAGCCCTATGGCAGAGAGCTATATATTAATAATTAGGACATATATTTTTCATATGTCTTAACAGCAACATTTAAAAATTGTCGTTTTGCTGTGGTAAGGTTAGTAGCCCCATTGGCTAACACAGGGTTACCGGCTGACTTCCTAGCCTGGCTAACTTCTGAGTGGGATTTCCTAAAATCTGACTTGATTGCCAAGTCGAGATTTATGTCACTTTTGAAGGTAAGCAACTTTTAGAGTTGCCACTCTGTGACCCAGCTGGTCCAGGTGCTTTGCACAAGCCTGGCCAACAGACAGCTTTCTGCCCGCCCGGGGAGACATGTGAATGACTCCCAGGCTCAGAAACAAAGGCAGTTGCCACAGAGTGATGTGTGCCCCAGGAAGGCTGCAAGGGGTGTTAGCCCAAAAGGTGAGCTTCAAAGGGGAAGCCGTGTTTGAAGGGCCCCCTGTGACAACACTCCTTAGCAGGCTGACTTTTGTTCCTGTAGACAAGTTGGAGACAGGGCCAGAGAGAGAAAACGCGCCCCCAAACAGGGTTTCCAGAGGGCGTGTAACCTTCAGGTAGCCACACCTCTGAGGTGGGCTACCACGCTCCTGACAGTTGAGAGAGGGTTCAGACATCTTGAGAGTGGCAAGAATATTGTACTCTGGTATAGCCAAATGCCACACATCACCAGAACTTTGTTACCAAAGCGGAGGGGACCTACTGGTCCATTTGCTAGGGACTGTGTTGTCCCCTCATGGTACTTTCCCGGGGTAAAACGGGCACCCCTGGCACCCTGAACCTAAGTACACCATGGATTTTAAGAGAGGAGTATCCTGCTGCCTTTGAAGCTGCATGAAAAGAGGCTGCACCATCGGAAGGACTGCACCTGCTGCACTTTGGGCTAGTGAGATTGTACTGTGTCTATGGCTCCAGGCTTAGAGAAAAGTTGACTCCCAGCCCCAGATCGAAGCAGTGACTCCAAGGGTCAGTCATCTGGCCCCCTGGAACAGCACCAGGGACATCAAAGCTGTGGAAGCCCAAACCGATAAAGCAGTAGCCACTCCAGAGGGACTGCTGGTGGTTGCCACCGGGTGCGCCAAGAGACAAATGCGATATAGTCAAAAGTTGCACCTGTGTCTGCCAGACCCGAGAGTGCTACCAGAGACTGCATTCGTCACCCAAGAGGGACACTAGCCCCCACAGGGATATTTGCTGTGACCGCTGTGTCACATGAACCAGTGCCTAGCTGCAGCTAGCCTTTCATTGTCGCAAAGAGGATGTTGTGGGACCCCAAGTGCCATGGACAAAGTTGCCTCAACCCACCTGTGAACCGAGGGATCAACTGCACTTTACCCCCATCAACCCCACACCACTAGGAGGATCCTTTGGGCATCTTTTGTCTGTATCCTCAGCATCCAGACCACTCCATTGGAGTCTATGGCGGTCGTCCTGTAAAGTTTGGAAACTTGCTTAAAACATGCTCTGGGGGGCGTGGCCAAGCAGCCAATGGAGTGAGACGTGCTTCTCCGTGTCTCTACTCCACCACAGCCTGCCACAGCTAATCTCACAGCAACGGGGCACGCAATTCCTCTCCACGGACACCCTACGTATCCTGCCACTGCCTGCTGAGTGGGGACCGAGCCGGGTGCTCTCTGCTACTGTCTCCACGCCTGGGGCTACTGTCTGGGACTCCCGGGCAGTTCGACCCGCCATCTTGTAGCCCACAACAGGCCGGCCCGTCCTCCCCTGGTGGCCATTCTGACTCCACTCTCAACCTCCGGAGGCCCCCGTTGACGACCTCTCTCCCGCGGTGGGAAGGGGAACGAACCAAGCTGCCTCCTGGCACCCCCTACACTTGCAGTTCAGCGGCCCCAGGACGGACCGGCCCGCGGCCTACGGCCTTGCCGACGGACCGGCCTACTACCTCCTGGTGACCCACCGGGTCCCCCATCGACTCCCTGGGACCCCGACGGCGGCCCGTCTTCCTCTGTGGAGGGGAGAGCAGACTGGACTCCCTTCTGGTGCGGCTTGTGTCTGCCGCGCTGTGGTCCCCGGCCGGACTGCCCCACCATCTTGCGGCCTACCACTGTGGCGGCCCGAGACCCCCTGGGGCGGCGCCCTGCTCCTGGGCCCCTGGGGAGTGAACTGTGCTGCACTGAGGTGGGTCGCACCGGCCTGTAGGGGGTAGAGCCGCGGCCCAACCTGGATCAAGGGCCTTAATGATTGCTGTGGAGACCCACTTATGCTGCTGACCTGAGGCGGGGGCTGCAACGCCGCCAGGAGGTGGATACCTGCTCCATGCTGTTGGAGCCCTGGTGGTGCTGCCTCCTGGCCAACAGAAAACACACGGCGGAATGAGGTGCAAAGGAGCTGTCCCGACTGAAGCTGACTGGGCCTCTCAAATCACCACCCACACGCCATAGGTAAGGGGCGGACAGCCGTGGGATCATACAGCGGGCCTCACTCCCTACCCCCACCTCTGGGCCATCTATCTGCACATCTATTGGCTAACAAATAGAAGCACTGAATACCCCGCAGTGCTATCTGCACTGCATCTTGGAGCCCCTCACTAGGCACAGCCCCCGCCTCATTGCTTTACTCTGACACCCCAGGGACCTGTCAGCCGTGCTTCTGAACTACATTGCCTGTGCAAGTTGACTCTGACCCAACGCTGTCAGGACCCCATCCCTCTGCTGCCACCCCTCCTAATGCCACTACTGCAGCGCCGGTGACTCCTTCTTTTGACCTCCTTTGTGTCCTGGAGGCCCGCACCCTCTTCTGGGGCCTGGTGTGCCTGGGGGAGCCTATTCTCATACTGGGTCTTGAGAGCCTTCCCTACCAAAGGAGACTCTGTTGTTGCCCACTAACACTAGCAGACAGATGACGTCATAGCTTCTGAGGAGGTTTTTGGAGACCCTACCTAGCGGCGGATGCTACATGTACTACCCACTGTCAGTTGAGTCACGCCCAATCCTCTCTGTAGCCCAACGGACGCCGCACCTGACAGCAGAAAACTGCGCTCTACCTGAGCAGATCTTGGGCTAACGCTGGGTCCGTGCCGCGGGGTCCTGGCCATTAACTTACCTTCCCAAGCCCCATAACAGTCAGTAACAAACTGAGGTGTCCTTGCTGAATCATGCCAAGCACCAAGCTTGGTAAAGATACCCCAACCAGCCTTTCCAAGGAAAACCCTGTAGCGTCCATGTGGCTCAAATCGGGCCCCATCCCCCACGACTCCCCTAGGGGGTTGAGACCGTTGCCCTTACACATGCCTTCATGAACAATTTCCTACAGGAAATAAAATCCGAGATTGGCTCCCTTAAGACCAAGTACAAGACCTGTCTTCAAGACCTCAAACGTGATATTACGGAGATTGGGGAGAGAGTTGACGATCTTGAACTCACGGTAGACCCACACTCTGAGGACCAAGAGAACCTGTGGCAGAGGATGGCTGCCCTTGAGGAGCAACACATTGACCTCCAATTAAAACAGGAGGACTTAGAATACAGAAGCCGAAGAAACAACCTCCACATCTGGGGGATACCTAGGGGGGCCGAGGGCACGGATATCATGGAGTTCACGGTGGACCTGCTCCAAGAAATCAGAGGCGATGAGGACGCTTCTCCACCAGCCTTGAATAGAGCTCATCGAGTCGCTTCAGCCCCGGCCGTCCAGACTTTGTGCCTGATACACTCACCAGAGTGCATTTCTTCGCAGAAAAGGAAGCTATCCTACAAGCCTCATGAAGGAAGGCGGATTTGGTCTGCAAGGGGAACACGATTCAAATTTTTCAAGGCATTGCCCCTGTGAAGCTACGACGACGCAGAGAATTCAAGCCTGTCATGGATAAATTATGCACTCTGAACATCAAATACCAGTGGGGCCACCCCTTTGCCTTGATCTTTACTTGGGAGGGCAGGTGCCGTGTGCTCCGCTCTCTACGAGAGGCCAAACAGCTCTTACAACTCCCAATAGCCTCCCGAGAAACTAACCCCTCTCCTCCACCTATCTCATCTCGAGAACCTATACGCCCTGAGTGGTCCACGGTGCCCTGGTCTAAACACAGAACCCATGGTAAAGAACAATCCTCCTCCCAAGCCAAGCAAGATATTATCCAGCATCTCCGCATTATGGACAGTGCGCATCCCCCTGCCTGCTCACAAGCTGCCTCCAAATAAATACAGGGTCCCTCTCCTCTTGGTTGGAATTTGAAAGCTCCTTCTGATGTGACAGGCCCTCAACTGTCTATGCAGGACCGCTTTGAATCCCGAGTACCCAGAGACTCTCAACAGCACACTATACCGACCCTGGCCCCCCCCTGACGCTCGCCAATGAGGTCCCTATGACGGAGTGCACCAGTGACACCTACACTGATATCGACTTTTGCTCTACACTCTACAGCGAGGCGCTCCTGCACCCTGACGACCACTGGCTGCAGGGGTCGGAGCGTGGAGAACTCACGGATTTGTTCCGTGCCCCCCTTCTCGATTCGTACCACAGGAGAGTGACTTCTCCAGAATGGCCCGTGCAAAGACGAGGGCCATTCCAGGACTGGAATAGAGTTTTTTGGCCCTGTTTGCCTTTTACTGTTTATGTTCTTACCTTTCTCTTCTCCCCTCTATCTACCTTGCCCCTGGGGGGTCCTGGAGGGGAGGTGGGTGCCTACTGGGCTACCCCTTATACTTGCCTGTTCCTATGGAGGATCTGCTACCTGTCATTGCTTTTACCACACCCTCTTAATCTTACTGACCCTAGCTTCTCCTCTCCCTCAAAGCCAAGGGACACACACACGCTGAGCACTAAGCCTCCCCAGCAACACTTTCGAGACTTGGAATCACAGGCCCAGTGGTGGGCAACTTTCAATACTTATCCCGCCTTAGTAGCTGACCACCTTAATGGCTGACACCCCACACATTAATACCCTGAATAAGAGGCGACAAATTTGGCGCTACCTACTTATACATGATCCAGAAGTTATCTTTTTGCAAGAGACTCATCTCCTGTGAGCGGATACACACCGAATGGCCCATCCAAAATACCCGACACAATACTGGGCGTCCTCCCCAACCAAGATAGCTGGGGTTGCAATCATGTGTAAGGCAGGTTTGTATTCTCAAGGCTCGCGGGTGGTAAGGGACAGAGAAGGCTGGTTTTTAAAAATTGTAATTCGACACAACACACAACTCCTCACCTTGCTTAAGGTGTATGCGCCCAACCAGTAACAAGACCTTTATCTCAGAACAAACACCCAGACACCCACGACTATTCCTTTTACTCACATGTCCACCACTCTTACTCATGGATTGATTATTTCTTTCTTTCACACTCGCTAATTTGAGATCCGGAGTCGCCTCTATCTCAGACATTTCTATCTCGGAAAATACCCACCTTGAAATGGTACTGCAATGTCATAACAATACAGCACAATCCCCCCCCGCTGGTGACTTCTTCCCCCGCATATACTACGCGACCCGGTTAATGTAGACGAGATACGGCGGGAAATTTCTGCCTATTTCATGTCAAATAACCTACCTGAAACTCCAAGCCATATCTTATGGGACGCTTTTAAGGCAACAACCCGGAGCGTCATCACTTCCATTGTGAGAGCTCGCAGATGGGAGGCAAGAATAGTGGAGACGGTACTAGCCAGGGATATTAAAGCCCTGGAACACCTAGACCACACAACGCCCTCTAGACAATATAAAAAACAGCCTGCTCTGGGGCCAGTTGAGGGTGCACCAGACAAATAAAGCAGAGTGGTCACTGTTGATGTTGAAGCAGAGATACTACGAGGGGGGAGATAAGGTGGGATCCGTCCTGGCTCGTCGACTTTGCCAGCGGGCAACAAGGGCCCATATCTCCAAGATCAAATGTACGGATGGTACATGGGCTACCTCAGAGCACGATAAACAGCATGCGTTTCACGCCTTCTACACCACCCTCTATAAGGAGGAACAGACCTCCCAGGAGCACATCAACTCTTTCCTATCCTCTTGCCCGTAGGCCTCCCTCGATACTCATCACTCACACCTCTTAGAGGCCCTAATCACTCTGGCGGATCTGCAGCAGGCTCTCAAAGACCTACCAGTCGGTAAAACCCCTGGCCCAGATGGCCTCCCGGTCTTATTCTATCGCAGGTTCCTACCCCAGCTCCTCACCACTACTATGTTCATAGCTGAAATAGCTCTCATCCCCAAGCCAGGTAAGGACCCCTCCCTGTGCGCATCATACCATACTATTGCCCTCCTAAACACAGATGCCAAGGTCTACACCAAAATCCTAGCGAATCGCCTGGAACCATATTTACCCAGCCTGGTTGACCCAGACCAGGTTGCATTTATACGTCAGCGTCAGGGTGCGGATAGCATACATCGGGTGTCCCACCTAGTCAAAAATATCCACCGCCGGGACATCCCAGCATGTTCGCTCTCCTTGGATGCTGAAAAAGCATTCAACCGCATCGGCTGGACCTTTCTGCGTGCAGTCCCGCATCATGGCATCCTACACCTCCCCCATAGCGCAGATCCGGGTCAACAGCCGGCCCTTCCCGTCCATATACATAAAAAGAGGCACTAGGCAGGGCTGCCCGCTCTCACCTCTACTTTTTGCATTGGTGGTAGAACCACTGGCAATTTCAATGCGTCAAACTATGGATATTAAGGGTGTCCCTTTCGGCGGCCTAGAACACAAGGTTGCCTTATTTCCTGACGACCTCCTACTTACCTTGACCAACCCTAGAACCTCCTTACCTACCCTAGTAACCCATCTCCAATCTTTTGAGGGAAATCCGTGTTAGAGGACTACGTGCCTAGAAATCGCTCACCATGTCCTGGCTGGGCCGTCTCAAAGCAGTCAAGATGTCCCTTCTTCCCAAAATCCTGTACCTTTTTCAAACATTGCCCACTCCTATCCCACAGGCCGCTATCCTACACCTCCAACAGGATCTGACTGCTTTTATCTGGGGCAGGAAATGCCAGAGATTCTCTAACAAAATTCTCATGCTGCCCAGAGACCAGGGTGGATTAGCGTGCTCTAACCTATTGGAATATTACTGGGCATCACATCTTAGGTATATTTCGGAATGGGTTGTTCGCGAAAGCGAAAAACACTGGTTCCATATGGATCGCGCGGTGGCCTGCAGACCACCCTGGGATCTCTCTTGGCTCCCGAAAGATCTCCAACCCCGTATCGCTTACATAGTCACCCCCACGAAAACGGTTCTTGACATGTGGGACAAGACTGCACTCTCTGGAGGCCTCACATCCTTCCCTTCCCCTAACACTCCTTTGGCTCGCAACCCTCACTTCCCCCCTGCTTTGCAACTGCAATCATTCTTGGCATGGAGGGTAGGTGAATGCCGCACGATCCAAGACCTCTTTGCGGGGGACACGCTTAAAACTTTCAACCAATGCAAAAGAGACTATCGTCTCACGGAAGCCTCTCAACTACAATATTACCACTTCGACATTGACTGATCTCGCCGTCGAACATACAAGGGGAAATCCGACCACTCACTCCTTTCGAGACTCTGGTGCTCTCCTTTGGTGGCACACAGGTTTTGATATCCCGCACATATGAAGAGTTGCAACACTCCACCCCGGCCCAGCCCCACACCTACCAAACGCACTGGCACACTTCAGAGGAAATCTCTCCGAACCAATGGGAACAGCTGTGGCATGATATCCCCAAAATATATAGGAGCATACCCAAACGTGAACTTGCTATCAAAATCATGACTAGATGGTACTACACTCCCCTGCGTCTACAATTTTTCCCCCCACTTCCTTCCCAAGCTGTTGGCGTGCCAATCAGCGACCGGCAACTTCATCCATATCTGGTGGTCCTGCCCGCTACTTACCCTATACTGGAAGGAAATCCTGAGCCACCTTAAAGACACTATCGGCTTCCATGTCCCGAATGCACAAACTGTGGCTATATTAGGCATTCGACCCCTAACGCTTACAGCAATGACCCACGTCGAATGGCACCTCACTGCACAAATGCTAGGTGCGGCCAAACAACTACTGGCCCTCCACTGGAAAAAGCCCTCTGCACCACCTATCGCTTCATGGTTCACCCGCCTCTGGCACGTCATGACAATGTAGCTCCTATCATGCCGGGTGACACACACAGAACCCAAATTCACCAGCGTCTGGCAACCACTACTTGACCACTTCTTTCAAACTAGAATGCACTTGCTTTACTCCTCCTCGGCTTCACGCCCTCCAGTTATTTGAAGACGTCACCCTAACCAGTATAGTTGCAACCACCCAGATGAAAGCCCCACCTGATAACATAGAAAGCCCGATGCCCACCCCCTGACTCCTAGCAAAAACTTGGGCGGGTTCGTCCCGGGTTGGCCCATCCTCCCCTCTTGCTTGCCTCCCTCCCTCTCGCCTTCCCCTTCCCCCCTTGTCTCCCACCCTCCCCCTTCTAGTTTTCCTCTTCACTTCTCGGTTTTCTGTTCCACTCTCTTACCACAGATATCGCCCTTCCGGCAGGACACAGCTCTTCCTTCACTCATTATGTTGCTTGTTGTGCGACACTAGAAGACAACCGCTATCAATGTATGCTGAATGTGTACAAGACCTGGCTATTAATATCAGCTGACTGTCATATGTTTAACACTGTGGTATAAGATGGTAACCTTCAATAAAAAAGATTTGCAAAAGAAAACATGCTCTGGAAGCCGGGTAACTATACAAGGTTTCTTTGCTGGACTCCTAGACCTTGGCCCTGTCAGATTTGGTCACCCACCTGGTTTGGAGTCGCTGAACTAACTGTTTCAAACTTTTCAAAAGTTTGCAAAGTTTTTGTTAAACGATGTTTGTTTTCGGTTGCATTTAAAAGTACTTATTTCTTTAAAATTTGTATCTTCGGAACCCTCCTGTGAATTTTGATGATCAAGGACTCTAAAAATTCATTAAAATATGCTCTATTTGTATACATTGTTGTTGTGTCTCTTTCTTGTTGTGTGACTTTCTTATTTTGTTGTTTGGTTCTGGTAAATGCTTCACACTAAGTTCCTTTGCTAAGCCTTACTACTTGCAGCCACAGCTACCCACAGTTGAGCTAAGGTTAAATAAACGATACTGACTGGACCCAAGACAGTATCTGTGAGTGTACTCCACGATAAGGCCCCCACAGCCATATCATATAGTACACCCAGATTCTCACAAGGGAAAATTGCTACAGATGCCCCCTGATGGGACATTGCTGTGCTTCAAGAGGTGAGGAATTTTCCTGGTTTTAGAAAATGGGACAGTATAGTTTTAGAGTAGGGGTGTGCAAAATTCACATAATTTGCTTTTGAATAACAATGCAACATTTTGGCAAAATAACGTGCAGAATGGAAATCTGTCATTTAGGACTATATTTTAGTGCAAAATGCTTCAGCGCATCAATCTTTGACATAAAGATGCATTTTGCGCTAAAAAACAGTGCAAAAAAAATAAAAGTACTGGGCACCACAGCTGCTCACATTCTGTTTTTCCCATGCATTTGCTGTAAAATTTTACTGCAAATGGTGTGTTTGCAGTAAATCTTTCACGCAAATAGCACATAATTACACAAAGTAGTGTAATGATGTGATTTTGGGCATTTTGCGTAACTTTCACGTAAATTCCCAAAAGCATGCAAATCATGCCATAATAATTTAGATTTTGCCCAGGCCTAGTATAGAGTAGCTGTGAAAAGTGTGGGACAGAGAAATGTAACCCTGTGAAACCTCAAAGGTGGAGTTTTCTCTCCAGAATTCCCAGCGCTACAAAGATATATATACAACTGAGACAATACCTGCATGAGTACAAAGATACGTTGATAGCCCTTCAGGATAGATCCCCACTGGAATACAGAGTATTATCAAAATCACTACTGCCTAAAGTAATATCTATAACATACAAAACATGTAACACCACAGATACGCTGGGGAAACTGAGAAAGATGGGAAAAGGACGTTGGTGCACTGGAAGACGTTGATTGGGAAGAAGCATGTAGGCATCCCTGGGAGGTAGTAATACTAAAGGGGTTCAGACTGGTCCAGTTATAAGTCCTGTATCATATCTATTTTACATGCACACAACTCGTACATTTTGGGTAAATCACACATGTTGAGTGTCTAAGGAGATGCAGGTGCGAAAAACCTTCCTAAATACAATATGGGAATGACCTCATATAATATTACCGCCACATAATAAGAGCAAGAGGACGGAGGAAGCTCGACTCAATCAAAAGGAGGAAGCGAAGTTCAAGAAGCCGCCTGCCAAGGCTTACGGTCCTTTGAACATGGCAAGATAGACAGAATTCCACGTAAGGACCAGTCCACAAAAATAAGGCTCAAACCCATTTACCAACCTGGAAAACGTGTCCTACGAGAACACCTGCCCTGAAGAAGACCTTCCCATTATCAGCAACCCAGGTCCACCCCAGAAGGTCGAAACGCGTCGGTGTAACCATCATTGAGGCCAAGAGCTAGAATTTATTGCTACAGACAGTGCACAAACGGCAGTGCACCACGGGAAACAAAAGTTGGGACGATACCCCAGTTTGATATCAAATGCTCTGACCTCTATAGGGCCACAGAATAGTATTGACACACAAATAACAGAGAGGACCAAAGGGAATTAGGTCCCTATATAAATCACCCTAAGGACACCAGTTAGGCCATAACATTTGCTGTTTTTTTGACATACAAGATTCATCCTCAAAGGATTTGAGGTGTGAGGAGTTTGTAAATATGTGTTGTATATAAGTAATGAAGCACTGTAATGTCAGTCATTCTTATGTCTTTGTAAATGTAACACTCGTTCAACTAATCACTAGACATAGGTTACTGCAACTTAAAGTTTTTCATGTTGCTCAAAATACTGTCGAATACCTACTGTCTTCTGTTGTCATGGTGTAATTTGTAAATAGTCTATGTATGTGTAAAATGTGTATACAATTTGAATAAAAAAAATATAAATTCGCAATTGGCGAACATTTGGCAAAAATCCTTTTTTCAAATTAAAATCAAGTACGGGCAACACTTTTACTTGAAAAAATAACGAAAGATAAAAAGCCCATTTATGGACGGTAATAGGAAGACTTTGTAGATTCTTATTTTAGAAATTCATGCAATTTATGGTCTGGGAGGCACTCTTTTGTTGACAGCTCACTTTTGATTCCAGCCTCCACAGTCCTTAACTGAATCACTCCCCCAACAGGAGATACTCATATAATATATAATATTAAGCATAAGCCAGAGGAAAAGAATCTAAATGGCCAACAGTGTCAGATGTACCTACTTAATTGCAGGTCACTATCTAAACATAGCAAACACAAGAAGATGATGGACGGAGTGCTGAAACTTTTCAGACACTCACCCCCAGTCACAGATCTGAGTTGAATCCATCATCATTCTTTAGCTCACTTCGCCACCTCAGTTCAGACCCAGCCATATGCAAATCAGTCTTGACCCTGTGCCTCATGGGAACAGTCCAGCCCGAACTGCCAAGCCAGGTCTTCCCTGAACCGGAAACAAGCATCCTGGGACCGGTTTCTGGGTAACACCCTTCATCAGCCAGGCTAGATTGAATCCAGTGGCAAAGTGAGCAAGGGACCCACGTCTGGGCATACCCTGCCAACTTAGGGCGAACAAAGCAAACACAAGGAGATGATGGACGTTGTGCTGAAACTTTTCAGACACTCACCCCCAGTCACATATCTGAGTTGAATCCATCATCATTCTTTAGCTCACTTCGCCACCTCAGTTCAGACCCAGCCATATGCAAATCAGTCTTGACCCTGTGCCTCATGGGAACAGTCCAGCCCGAACTGCCAAGCCAGGTCTTCCCTGAACCGGAAACCAGCATACTGGGACCTGTTTCTGGGTGACACCCTTCATCAGCCAGGCTAGCTTGAATCCAGTGGCAAAGTGAGCAAGGGACCCACGTCTGGGCATACCCTGCTTGTTTCCGGTTCAGGGAAGACCTGGCTTGGCAGTTCGGGCTGGACTGTTCCCATGAGGCACAGGGTCAAGACTGATTTGCATAGAGCTGGGTCTGAACTGAGGTGGCGAAGTGAGCTAAAGAATGATGATGGATTCAACCCAGATCTGTGACTGGGGGTGAGTGTCTGAAAAGTTTCAGCGCTCCGTCCATCATCTACTTGTGTTTGCTTCACTATCTAAACATAGCCTTGAGCTGTTTACCTTCCTAGAGGACAAGGAACCAATGGCCATGTGCCTCACGGAAACCTGACAACATGCTTGCTGACTTTTTCCTTGAAAAGGTAAACAACATCCTCCTCACACTCAAAGAGGATTTTAGCCTAATTCAGCCTTTACAGATGCCGCATGTTAGCAAAGCAGGGAAGGAAAGTCTAACGGCCTTTCCAGTTATAAATCTGAAGGTCACAGAATTTGTTTTTAAAACTGTCAAATCAGGCTTCCCGCATGATCCAGCACCCTTATATAATGTTAAAAGTTGAAAAAGTATTGCTATCTACTTTGACAGACATGTTCAACCATTCATTACAGTCTGGGACAGTCCCTCCTACATGGAAACATTCCATTGTCAAGCCTTTGCTGAAATCAACTTCAGCTGACCCCTAAAATGTGAAAATTACAGACCTATCTCCCTCCTGCCAGGACCTAGCAAAATCTTGGAGAAGTTTGTAAACAAGAGTCTCTCGTCTCTTATCTTGAGACAAATGGTGTGTTACATCCTTCCCAGACTGGCTTTAGTCCATGAAGTAGTACAGAAATTGCTCTGCTTGCATCCACGGAAGACCTTTAATTCTATTAGATCTCAGTGGTATCGTTGGGATAGCGCTAAAATGGCTCGCCTCCTTCCATGAAAAAAGAACTTTTCAAGTGTGTGAAGAAGCCATTCTGTTCATAAACCACCTTCTAAAATGTTGGGTTCCCCAGGGTTCGTCACTAAGTATCACTCTGTTTAATCTGTATTTTCGCCCATTGGCCGAGATTGTGAAGACGTGTGGTTTCTCAATCATATTGTCATATCTTACGCAGATGACACACAAATTGCCATCTCCCTCTCCCCCCACACCGAAAGGTCTTCCAATCAACTCAACAACTGCTTAAAGCTTGTAGTAGATTGGATGCCCGCAAGCAGTCTAAAATTAAATGAAGACAAGACGGAAGTCCTAGTGGTAGGAAACAATACGGCCCAGTGGGTGGAGGTGAATTGGTCAGATTTTCTAGGCCCAACCCTAGATCTGAGGTCAAGAGTTTGGGCCTTTGAATCGACAGCAAGCTTTCTATGAAGGTACAATCCAAGAAATTGGCATCAAACTGTTTCAGCCTCCTCAGGTCACTGAGAAAACTCTTTAATATGGCTGCCTGAACCCTCACGTAGAGTGGTTGTACAATGTCTAGTAATATCAAGACTGGATTATGGTAACTCTCTCTACCTGGGGAGTCTTAAATCTGTCATTATAAGACTCCAGGTGATCCAAAATGCTGCAGCCTGGATTCTTCTAAAAACCTTAAACATCAATTGGCCACAGCGGCCCTGGCGACCTTGCACTGGCTTCCTGTGTTTAAGAGAATTTAGTTCAAGGTACTCTGTCTTGTTCATCGAGCAATGTACAAGAGGGGCCTTGGCTGATACAAAGACTGGTAATACCCTATAATCCCATGAGAATGCTTCATTCTACAAACCAGTAAGTCCCCAAGATAAAAAAAGCCAGGGATAGAGAATGCTCATTTGCCTTCATTTCTCCTAAACTCTGGAACGCTCTTCCACTGGGAATAAGAAAGACCGAGTCTGAATTAAGATTTAGAAAACGTTTGAAGTCCGCCCTGTTTAGCTAAACTTTGCAAGACTGTTCTTTCAGCGAACAGGCAAACACAAGGATATATTGCAGAAATTATGTCCCAGCGCTGGGAGGCCCTTCTGGGTAGCAATGCGCTTTAGAAATCTACATGAATAGAATAGAATAGAACAGAACCTCCGGTTAAGGCATTTTGGAACAGAGTGGTGGAATACCTATCTATGGCGACTGAGAATTCAGTGGATGTAACAGCATGACAGGGATTGCTGGGGATTTGAGTGATGACACCCCACCAAGTTATGGGGGAAAACTGTGTGAATCTGAGCTGGTAGTAGTGAGAAGGAATATTGTGAGACTATGGAGAGCACAACTAGTGCCTAAATTTGATTATTAATGAGAAAACATGGATATGTTGGTGAGGCCCGAAAAGGTTGTATATGAAGGTAGAGTTGTTAAGGAAATTTGCAAAAATTAGGGAATGATGGTAAGAAAGCCAGAGGTGTTGGAGGAAGGAGTAATAAAGCAACCGCAGCGCCTCAACTAGACATGCACCAGAAAATGTGTGGACTGAGGGAGGAAGTACACAGGGCCTGGCAAACTGCTCGGCTGGCCCCCCTGGGGGGCAGGGGTGTGTGCGGCCGAGCTGTTTGATAGGGCCGGTCTCGGCTGGTCCCTGGTAACAAAAACGGACCCCCAGGGCCCCAAAAGCGGCCCCCACCTTGGCGGCCCACCAGGGAAATGCCCGGTGCCTGCTACGACCAGTCCGGCCCTCGAAGTACAGGATGCAAATAGATGGGACAGTCTGCACAGGTGACAATGGGATTGATGTGGCTGATTGCAAGTTGGTTTCTGATAATATGTGTGAAATAATAGCTCACACACAATACTATGTGCCTTTTCACATAGTGTACTTTGTAGTTTGTTTAGTAGTACGTGCCTAGGTTCTGCCTCTGTCTCTACTGTCTTTTTCTGAGCACAGATCACCACCCTGACTGCGGAGTCTTCACATATGTAAGTATATGTCTTATTAGTAAAAGTGGGACGACAGAGAGTAGTGGCTGGAAAATGGGGAATACTTACTGCTAAAGGGGAAAGGATAAGGGAGGAGTAAGGAGCGGTTGAGGGAGGGTTAGGAAGGGACGTACATCCACCACAAAAGACAAAGCCCGTTCCCATTCACAAACTGCACTTCTAAAGTTACTGCAACCAAAAAGGATCCAAAACATAAATGTACTCCAGCTCAGTGATGGAGTAAGTCAAGCACCACACATGGCCAACCACTGGTAATGCAACACCCTCCTATAAAAATAATGGAGGACATGGATTAAAATAGAACCAAATAGGCTTTGATGCTAAATTAACTTATTTTAAATAGTTAAAATATAAATAAATGGAATGAAATTTTTAAAAAGTATCTAAAAATAAAACATTTAACATTTTGTTGCCGCTTACAATGTTGTTCGGAAAGCCTCCGACCGCTAGTCGGAAGCTTTCCGACCGCAGTCGAAAACTTTCCGACCAACATGGTCGGTTTGTGGTCCGACCGCCTGATTACGATGTCGGCGGTACGTTATTAATTTTTTAAGGGCTGCTATTAGGCTTAGGTCTAGCTGTGATTAACCTTGATGGTCATCTATCTGTCACTGTGTTAACATGAATTTGATTTTAACATGGTTCATGTTTACAAATTTGTATTTTATGGGGTCGTGAGGGAAGGTTTTATTGCCATTGATATAGTACTTGCTATCAATTTTGTATTCTATGGTGCCTTGATGACGTCTTTTCATACTTTGGACCTCTTTGTTCTTGACGTAGTGCTTGCATTTTAACTTTGTATTTACCGGCCCATTATGGTTACACTGTACTGTTATTCTGCATACCGGATTGTGTTTTTTTAATTGTTTTTGCTTGACTTTTATGGTTTTCCTTGCAAAAACCTAATAAAGTGTTAAAGACGATGTCGGTGGACGGAATGTAAACTGGCTGGTCATTCCGACGTGGTTCTGACCGGCTCTCGGAGTCTTCTGGCCAGTCGGAACTGCATCGTAGTCCCCTTTGGATGGCATTTCCGCAGTCGGGATTACGATGTCGGTTTCAGACAGCCTTTCCGTGCAGGTGTTTCCGCCGCGGAAAGGCTATTCAGTGACTTTGAGGGCCCATAGCAGGGCCCCCTGGCCTCCTCGGCCTACGGTTGGTGGCCGAGGGGGTACCTATGGTGCCCCCCTGTAAATCCATGCACTGTGTGGCAGGCACCATGGGGTGCCTGCCACAGGGTGCTGGGTTTTACACCCCCCCCCCATTTCTTTATGGGAGCCTGAATTACGGCCGAATTACAGCCGTAGCACAAGCTCCCATAGAGAAATGTGAGTATCCGACCGGACAGTGTTCGGACGCATTGAAATGAGGCAGTCGGAACTGCTGACCACAGGTAGGTCAGTCCTGAAACCGAGACGGTGTCGGTCGGAGGCAACTCCGACTGACATCGTAATAAGCTCCTTTATTTTAATTAAAAAAATTAATTGGAAAATATTGTAACAATATTCTTATTAAAATATGATGAAATTACTTTGATTCTGTACATCACTTTTAATAATTATTAACACATAATAACAAATGTACTTGTTTTTCTTTAGATTTTTTCAATTTAGTCTACTTCAGAAAAATAGTTTTGATGTAATTTCATATACTTAAATGCATTAAATAATTAATTCAAAATGAACTTAATGTTGCTCTAGCATTTTGTTTTTAATTTTGTAATATTCACAAAATTATTGAAATGTACAATATACATACACAAATTACAGTAATATTTAACATAAAATATTTTCACTATTTTTTTTCCACTTCAGGGAAACTTTTTTTGTTTACACTATACTTAACAACAGGGAGATCTTTATTTATATTTTTAACTATTTTAACTATTTGAATTTAATTTAATTTACTATTATTGCATATGGGATTTCATTTTAAGTCCTTGTCACCATTATTTTCCGTGGAAGGGTGTTGCAGTGTCAGTGGTGGCCATGTGTGATGCTGAACTTACCACTGCTCCTTTTTGTCTGTAGTAACTTTACACTCTTAAATTTAGACCCACACCTGCTTCGGGGGGTTGAGACATGCAGTCTACACTTTGCAGTCATAAATGGAGAATAACCAGAAGTAGTAAAGTTACCCAAAATTATAACAGTAAATTTGCACATGTAGATTTACTCAGATATACGTTTACCTTTGTAAATATGTTCTATGTAACCTAACATATGCATTGTTAAATGTTGTTTTTTTCCATTAGTTGGAAATTAATAAAACATTTTTTTTTTAAATTGCTGCAGTTTCTTGTGCATTATCCTAACATGAGTTTCTTCGTAGAGTACCTTACTTTATACGTTTCTCAAAACTGTTTGCGTCCAATTTCTTCACACTTCACATGCACATGTAATCTGTTTAGACTGCAAGTGTATTAACACCTGGTAAAAATTACCATAGCCATTTGAGAAAAAAATACTTTGAATATTTTTAAGACATATCCATAGTCAAGGTCTAAGCTGAACGAAACTACGTCATGTTGAGTGTGTATATATAAAAACATGTGACCTGTTCAGTACCCCAAAGAGCCATCACCAAGTTTGGTAACTTGGTATGCAAGGAAAATGAAACTGCCATCCACTTCATTAAGTATCTGGAGCATACAGAATTATGGCAAATCAAATATACGTTTGCTGAAATTAATGTACATTTAGCAAAACTACAAAGATTCACTCTAACTAATTTGAAATAGTAGCATATGATGTTGCGTTGGCCGGGGTTACAATTTGCATTCAATTGACCTTTGTGGTTGAATGGGAGGTGAACGGAGTTAGCATTCTACAAATCACAAATATAACAGTGTAACCCATTTGGTCACGCAATAAGAACCATAATTCAATAATCAAAGTGAAAGAGTTTATTGTAAATTAGTAATCAATTCAAATCAATGCACGTTAAACCTTGTTCAAATACAGAATTCAAATGGAAGCGTTAGTCAACAAAGTAAATCCAGTTCCATAACATCAAAATGTAACAAGCGCAGCCACATAAGTACAGAAGGCAAACGTTTACAGTCATGTAATCAGGGCTCTAAGTATAGATTGAGGAGTCTGAAATCTCAAGGAATCTAATGAATAGGGTGGTGAAATAGGAAGGTGTCAGCTTAGCGAGGATTTCGGTAGAAAACCTCTAAAGAAATAAGTGTTTAGCTTATAGCCATACACTCTCAAGCAAGGGGGCAAGCAGAAAGGTCTGTACCTCTCAAAGTCCGAAAAGATCTGACCTACAGTCTGACAGCGTACACATGAATTAAAGCATAGAGATACAGTCCCATGATCTAATCGTTATACCACCCTTCCTTGAACCAATGGTGGTGAACCTTTTGTTAATCTAGCAACACTGGTGTTTTCTCCCATCCCACGAAACCTGGGCGCTCCCACATCCTAGAGCACCTCAATTGTTGCAAAAATACAATGAATAAACAGATTTTTCACAACGTTAGCTTCTCCGCAGTTTCTGCCAAGATTTTCTTCTCAGGCCTCTCTATTTCTAATACATAATACTCCTTCCTCTAACTAATGAAGCCTTGGGACTGCACCTGCAGAGGATAGAACATGCAATGCAAGCAGAAAAATACATTTCGAAATTCCAGGCCAAGTACACCGGAGAACATGGCGGCAGCAAGCTGAGCTGCCGCTGCACCTGGAGGCTCCGCCCGCCGCCCCACGCCATGGGAGTCCGTGTTCAGCGCGGAATGCTGAGAGGTTAGAGGTTTACGGGGTCAGGATTAAGGTTACCTCCTGATCGGTCCGATCCTTTTTTTGAGGTGTTCCCTCTTTTGAGGCGGTCGTTGGGGGATCTGTTTGGGCTCCGGTCCGGGTTGCGCTTTCCTTGCCCCGGCGGTTGGACTTTGGCGGATGTGTGTTGGGGGTGGTGTTGTTCTTGGTCCCGGCCCGGCTTCCGCTCCTCTCGCCCCTCCCTGCCTAACGCGGTGGGAGACGGCGGCGCTGGAGCTTAGAAGGAGTCGGAGAGTTGCGGCCCGTGGTCTCCTCAGGGGCAGTACAAGGGGCATAGTGGTCAAACTGGAGAGTATCCAGAGGGACGAGAGGGCTGAGGGGAGCGGTGAGTGCGGCTGTGAGCAGGGTGCTGGCAACACTGGAGAAGTTGGTGAAGTTGGAGACCCGGCGGAGAAGCCTCAGGATTGCGGAGGTCAGTTGGTTGGTGGGGTGCCCCACAACCAGGTAGGACGCATTCCAGCTGTTTTGGATTCCCCTGTCCCGGCTTTCGCTTCTGTTTTTGCTTCTACCTCTCCCTTGGGCAACAGTAAGTGGAGTAAGAAGGGTAAAAAACGTAGGGGAGGAGGAGGAGGAGGAGGGCTCGTAAGGGCAAAGTTTGATGAGAAGGACATTGCCCAGGCGCATTTGTACGGACAGGAGAGCAGTTTGGACATAAGTGCGGAAATTGCTGGCAATGTTACGAGGAACAGTACTGGGGAAGGTCTTGGTAACTGCGGCACTCAGAGAAAGTTAAAGACCGAAAAAAAAAATACTTCAACCTTTTTATCTGGGGAGGTCAAAACAAAAAATAAGAATATTAAAACAACTAGATCTAAGGGCATTTTTTTAGAAGCTAAACCTAAGATCACTCCTTCCCTAAGGTCGTACTTTAAGGTCCTACCAGAAGTTTTGTGCCTTGTGAGACAGGGAGAGGCTGGAAAGCTGGGGAAAAGCGACATAATTGAGCAGGCACCTGGATTTATCGGGCATGATAATCAAGACGGCTCGAAAGTAGAAAAGATAAAGCCGGGGAATCATACACTCGCTGTGGGATTGGCTCTGGTTGATATTGAAAGTGCTGCTTTGGAGGGGAGAGATAACTCGATGGAGGGAGGGAAGGAGGTGGTGGACCAGACTCTTCCAGCTGAATCTCCAGTTACCCCCCAGGTCTCACTTAAGGGCCTGGTCTTGGAGGAAGGAAGCTCGGATAGAGGAGCGTCAGCTCTAAATCCAGAGGTTTTCAATTCGGAGGCTCCAAACTCAGAGGTACATTCAATTTCTTCTTTGGAGCTTCTTATGGCCTCATTATCAGCAGACATAAAAAAGGGGTTTGAAGTCTCTGCTGCTAACCAAGGAGAGATCAGGAGCTTTTGTGAGTCTCTGGATAGGAAAGTGGACCTCCTGAATACAAGGACGGAGACTTTAGAATCTAATGTAGGGGCATTAACAGAACAGCTTGATGTCCTAAAAGGTGATCTAGTATTTCTTAAAAGAGATGAGGGGGTCTTGCGAGACAGGCTGGAAACATTAAAAAATAATTCCCGTAGGAACAATTTACGAATTTTAAATGTTCCAGAGGGGAGTGAAGGCGACGATCTTAAGCCCTTTATGATTACTCTTTTGAAAGAATCACTTGATCTAGAGATCTCGGAGGACGATTTGGGCCGGGACATTCAGAGAATCCATCGAGATCCCTTCAGAAGAAATCTGAACCGTTCTAAACCGAGGAAAATCCTTATAAATTTCCATACTTACTCATTGAAAGAGAAGATTCTTAATCTATCTCTTAAATATAAATCACTGAAGGGTAAGGATTTTCCATTCCAGAATAGATCAGATTTGGCCAGAGTTACGTTAGATAGGCAATGGGAGCTGGGTAGGAAGATGGAGGATTTAAAAAGTTAGGAGCTGTGGCTCAACTTAAATTTCCAGCCTCCTTGAAGATCATGTTTAAAAACAAAATGTATATTGTAAGGTCAGTACAGGAGGCTGAAGACTTGCTTGTAAATATACAGTTGGGCTAGTTATACCTTCATTCTACCACCTAGTCCTTATTCCCGCTTCTCCCTAGGTTCCTTGGATTGCCTACATTGATATATAGTACTAGTATTTCTTTATGTAGTTAGCTTATGGGGGAACAGATAATGCTCGAGAAGGGAGAGGGAAGGGGAGAGGGAATCGAGACAAAGGAGGAGGAGGGAAAAAAAAAAAGGGGGTTATTGAAGTAGGCCGGCTTGGTAAAGCTAGGTTGGCTCTTTCCCTCCTTTCTCCTTTCAGTATTCTTGTTGGAGTTTGCTTTGGGGTGGATGACGGTGGGAATCTCCAGGTGCAATTATCTGGATTTCATCTGTCCAGATGACAGGTGGTAGGGTTCTCCATGGGTGGGGGAGGTGATGGTGGGGCACAAGGGTAGGGGTGGGGGTGGGAGGGGGAATTTTTTGAAAAAATCCTCATTTTAGCCACTTTTGGTATGTCCAACTCTAGAGTTAAGGGCGTAGGTAGTGGGGGGATCGGCGCGCTGGTGATGAAGGTGCTGAAGTTGACATTTCATATTTTGACCATGGTAGTCAAAGGGAATTCAGAGCCACCATGAGTTCCTTTCAGTTTCTTTCCTGGAATGTCAATGGCCTGCGCACTAGACCAAGGAGAGATAAGATCTTGCAATATTTACGGGACTCTTCAGCGCAGGTCATTGTCCTCCAGGAAACTCATGTATTGGAAGAAGAGATGATCTCTTTGCTAAAGTCTCAAAGCTGGGTAGGCTCCCATGTAGACACAACTCAGTCAGCAAATATTAGAGGGGTGTCAATTATTTTTTTTAAAACAGCCAGGGACCATATATTATCTCAGATAAAAGACCCAAATGGTAGATGGGTCATCGTAAAAGTTATAATAATGGAGACCTTGTTAACTTTAATTGGATACTATGGTCCCAATCACGACGACCCAACTAGTTTGAAGTCTATTTTTTCTCATCTATTGGACTTTCCGGAACCGATGGTCCTGGCAGGGGATTTTAATATTGTCTTGAACCCGGCATTGGATAAAACTCCAACTAATAGAGCTGTGGTTTTTTCTAAATCTCGGGAGTACCTGCTCGGGGCCATGAGACAGTTCACCTTATCGGATATTTAGAGAGACAGATCAGGGCAGCAGTTAGGGGTGTCATATCGAAATTATAAATATAGGCACCAGTCAAGAATTGATTTTGTTTTGGTTAGTTATTCATTAAGGAGCCTGGTTAAGAACATTGTATATTTGGCACCCCACCTTTCGGACCACTCTGGGGTCCTTTTGACGCTGAAATGTCCTGTCCCTAGTTCAATTAGGACTTGGTCCTTTAATCGAGCCTTGCTCTTGGAAGAGGAAGAGATTTCCTTTCTCTCACAAGAAGTGGAATGGTTTTTGGAGGTGAACGTTGGTACTGCCTCAATAACTTCAGTATGGGACTCTTTGAAAGCCTTTTTACGCGGCAGAATTACCAGCAGGTCCTGTTATAGGAACAAAAAATATAAGGAAGAGATTATGGATATTGAGGCGAGGCTGAAAGACGCAGAGGTAGATCTCTCAGGTTCAGTACCCCCCGAAATCTTGCAAAAGAAGCGGGATAAGGTTAGTGGATTAAAGGCCCAGCTTGAAAATATTTTGAACATCAGGCTCACTCGTAGATGGGAAGCCAGTAAGATCTCCCACTTCGAGTATGGAGAAGGAGCGGGCAAACTCCTTGCTTGGAAGAGTAAATCGGACCGAGCAAGGAGTTATATTAAGGAGATTAGAAATGAGAAGGGTACTTTAGTTACTGATGAGGAAATTCGGGACGCCTTTCAGGTCTTTTTTCAATCAATTTACCAGGAGGGTGGCAGCGTAGATAACTACAGTGCACAGAGGTGGCTTGGGGATATTTTGCTTCCCTCCCTTAGTTCAGAACAACAGCAATATCTAGACAGGGCTTTTACCTGTGTTGAGGTAAGGGATGCTATTTTTAATGGTAACAATGGGAAGGCCGCAGGGCCGGATGGGTTACCAATTGAGATCTATAGAGTAATAGGGGATCAGGTTATTTCTATCATGACTAACTTGTTTAATCAGATCTTGCAAGGAGGACTGATCCCGCCAGATTCATGGAACGATGCTACTATAGTCTTGATTCTGAAACCAGGGAAAGCGGCATCAAATTGTGGGTCTTATAGACCCATATCTTTATTGAATGCTGATTATAAAACCTTCACCTCTATATTGGCAGCAAGACTGGGCATAGTGGTAGGAGACATTCTGCATTCTGACCAGAAGGGATTCGTAAAGGGCCGCCAGCTATCGCACTTAACATATGATCTAATTGGGGCGATTGATCTGGCCTCCACATATTCCATCCCTCTAGCAGCTATGACCTTAGATGCCACCAAGGCCTTCGACAGGGTAAATTGGATATACCTGTCGGAGGTCTTGGAAAAATTCAATCTTGGCGAGAAGTTTCGTCGTACAATACAATCTATTTATAGGAGACCTTCGGCTAGACTTATGGTAAATGGCAGTATCACAGAGCCCTTTAATATATCTAGGGGCACTAGGCAGGGCTGCCCACTCTCCCCTCTCCTTTTTGATTTATATATTGAGCCATTTGCTCAACGGCTTAGAAAGGATTCCAACATTCAGTCTTTCAAGTACGGAGAGTGGGAGAGGAAGGTAGCCCTATATGCCGACGATATTTTAATTTTTACTGCTGATTTAGATAAGGCATTTCCAGCTGTGATCAGCCAAGCCCAGGAGTTTGGACTTGTCTCGGGTTACGAAATTAATGCTGCTAAAACTGAGATAAAGGTTTGGAACCAGGTGGCAAATCAGTATCAGCACCAGATAAGCTCCAGAATGAGATACCTGGGGGTAAACATTGTGCAAGATATAGCTAAGATAGCCGAAACAAATTTGACTATGGTGGCAAAAGAATGTAGGAAGTTAATGAAAACCTGGGCTTCACTCCCCCTCTCTGTCATTGGTAGAGCCAATTTGGTCAAAATGTCAATCCTCCCGAAGATTACCTTTTTCTTTAACTGTATTCCTCTTCACTTTGAGAAATTACAAATTGATAAAATTCAGAGGGATATTAACTCTTTTGTTTGGGGATACAAATTCTCGAGGATAGCTTGGAAAAAGCTAAGACGTAGGAGGGAGAAGGGAGGCCTTGCCTTGCCAGATATCCAGCTTTATGCTTGGGCCTTCCAATTTTCTCACGCACGTATGTTATTGAAAATGCCGGTCAACATCGGAGCAGGAGGGATGTTTTTAGCCATGCTTAAGGGGGCACACTTACTGGTGGAGGGTTTTTTGTTTAAATTTGGAGATGCTAAGTTCTTTAAAAAAGTTAGGCTTAAGGTTTTGCAGGGCCTGGGTAAAACATGGGCAGATTTGAGGAGGTCGGTCGCTCTTGGATACTTCTCCAGCATGGCGCCCTTATGGGATTCTCCCGGGGGTCCAGAGTGTCTGAGGGATAGCTTGGCGGCTCCTCTGAGGGAAGCCGGTTTGGCAGTTTGGGGGGATTTGATCTTAGATGGTACCCTAGTAACATGGGAACAACTTAGGGAAAGGGTTGGGGCCGGCCTTTCTAAATTTAAATACCTCCAGTTGGCTAGTTGGGCTCAGTCGCACTTACAAACAACTTATGGAAGCTTATTAGGGGGAGGCAATGATTTGGAATATAATCTTGTGACTAGACCCCGAGGAAAGAAGGAAGTTTCCTTTTGGTATCAGGCAATTTTGGAGCAAGTGGATGGTGATTTCAAACTGGCCAATGAATTGTGGGGAAGCATTTTACCAGCTTTAGATTGTGACACATTGTGGCAGGATTCGTGTAAACTCTTATATGAAATTGTAAAACCAGCGTGGTTAAAAGGAACCATCTCTTCACAATTCATAGGGCTTATTTCACCCCACTGAGGCTTTCCAAAATCAATAAAGAGTCGCCTGTATGCTGTAAGAAATGTGGACTGGCCTCGGCTTCCGACATTCACATGTTTCAAGAATGTCCAGCTCTATCTTCTTTTGGGACAGCATTGAGAAATTTTTGTCGGACATAATGGGATGCCCTGTTATTATTGATCTGCCCTTGGTTATTTTTGGGTTACAGGATAGTATCAAAGGCCCTGCAAGGTCGTTACTTTTTTATGTTATGCTCCTAGCTAGGAGACAAATATGCATGAAATGGACAGAATGTATCCCTCCCTCCTTTTTTGATTGGCAATCTTCCGTTCTGGCGACTTCCAAGTTGGATTTATTGAGAACAGGCAGCAAAAAGAAGAGAATATTTTGGAATATACTTAAGCAAGATGGGACCCGGAGTTGGTTGTGTGGGGATTTTTCTCCCCCCTTTTTTTTTTTTTTTGCCGGGTCCTATGATTATGCTGCCTTAATACTCTATAGGCCAGGTCGGAGATTCCCAGTATAGAGCTGGAATTCTTAAGATAAAGGCCATCTAGCTCTTGGAGCTTGTAAATAGAGTTATCTCAGGTGTTGTCTTTGTGTACATATAGGCAAGTCTAGGTGCCGGTAGGCGGGCTTTCTCAATCCTTAGCCGCTTACGCCTCTCAGCTTGCTGATTGGGGGTATGGACTGCTTGAGCATGTACTCGAAGCGAGATTGGTGGCGAATGAGGACAAAAAAAAAAAAAAAAAAGAAATTCCAGGCCAAGTATAGTCAAGTTAAACAAGTTTCAGAGTGAACTTCAGTTACATGAATATAGGTACACATAATATTTCAAAATAAATGTAAGATGAATACTGAAAGCATAATTACAAGTGTGACACAATTTTTATTTGCGTGCAACATAACTTGAAACATGAGTGTAAATTGTATAAAGCTATATTTCTTCACAATTAGGCTAAATATTAATATTGACACGTTTATGAATCTCTCGTTTCTGCAGTGTATGCACTTCAGTTTTACATTCAAGTGCAGCACTTTACATTAATAGTATTAGAACACACAAAGCATATGGTGCTAAAAGGACGTATATATTGCGTAGTTGTGACGTATAAGGGTGTTGCTAAAATTACGCTGCCCCAATCCCCCTTCTGATGGTGTATAAAAGCAATCAGCAATCAAGATCTCTTACCAGATGGACCAATCAAAACCTCATGGGTTTCCTAAATGCTCTTCTGTACTCCTCCAGATGTTTTATGCCATCATAGTATCTACTCTGTCTCTCCTCTAGTTCTATCTCTGCCCTCTTTCTTTACACTCCCTTCTTTGCTTGTATCTTCTTGTATTCCTTAAAGATCAAAACCAAGAATATTGCACAAAGAGCAATTATCACAAGGCGCTTCAAGATAGATCCCACTAATTCACTTCCCAAATTTCCAAACCATCTACCTACAGAAGCAAATCCATTTCCAATTTCTTCCCAAGCACTTGTTGCTTCTAACTCCTTCAAATCTCCCTTCAAGTCAGTGTTGTTTTTTATAAACTTCTTCAAGTCCTTACTTTTGTCAGGGGTGTAAGTAGAACATTGTTGAACTTTTAACATCCGACAGACTCCGCCCTTCTTTGCAGGAAGGATGTCTAATGCAAAGCGGTTCTCCAAAACCACAGCTACCATTTCGGTATTTACAACTAATAAAGCACCTGCTGTACTGGTAGACTGTACTGGTAGACAGCTTGTCTACAATTGTGAACAATTTTCTGATTTTGATGTCATTTAAAATCACACCTACAGCTGGAATAATTGCACCAAAAATATCTTGTACTACTTCTCCAGTATGAGTCCCTCTTTTGGGTTTAGACGTCTGTTCCTACACAGGATCATCAAAATGTTCCACATGATAAATCTTTGGAAAAGCTATGCCTAAATAACATATGCCATACCATCCTTTTTGAAACCTAAAATACGCATTTGCTCTTCAAACATAATAAACTCCAAGAAAAGCAGGATCTTTCCCTGCTAATAATAGCTCCCAATGTCCTTTAGTTTCAAATGTATGTTCACACTCACTCTTTCCCACAAATTTTGTGTCAGCTGTGGACTTTCCTCTAGATATACATAATTTCCTTTTGTGTCTCCAATCTTGACTTTTTTTTAAAAAAAAACTTTATTTTTCATTTATTTCAAAATTGTAAACATGACATTCAGTCCATATCAACTGAGGAGTCAGCGTGTTCCTCAATCAGCCTCCCTGTGCGCTACAAGTAGTATATGAAACATAATTGTGTATACCAAGTCTCCAAGCCAGACTAACTTATGCATTGAATACATCCACACTAGGTGACCCCATCAGAGAACATCAATGTACCCAGTACATGGATTAACCAACTTATTGACCCTGGTCAGAGTCAGAGTTCGAGTTACCTTATATATTAAATTCATCCAGCAGCTGCCTCCAAGCCGCTAGTGCTTCGGGAGCCCTCTCATCAGTGCGGGAGATACGTATATGATGCTCTTCCGCAGTCCCCCCTACAACACATCTCTAACCCAAAGGTCTATGCTCGGCACCTGGGACCCCATCCAGCCAATGGCTACTCTGTGGTTAGCCAGGAGCAATGCCAGTTGCAGAAATTTATAGGGCATTTTACATTTTCGGGGTTGCTTTACCATCCACAGCAAGCATACTGCCGCGTGCAAGGAATCACGATGTTCGTGACTTCCATCACTCTAGGGACCACCTCCTTCCAGAAACCTAAAACCTCAGTATACCACCATGCTAAATGTAAAAAGGTGGCACCTTTTCCCCGCAGTGAACAAATTTTGCTGCCCTAGTAGGGTCTATTCTGTGAAATCCTGCAGGAGTTATATAAGTAAGATGTAGAAAATTGAAGCGCAACAGTTGGAATCTATGTTTACATGACACCCTCCACACCAGGCCACGTGCAAGATCCCAATCTGAGTCCTCGATCAGGTCTGACGCCCATGCCGTCCTCCCCTGGTAGGGGATTTTAGAGGTATCCTCCCTGAGAGCTTAATAGAAAAGTGTAATAAGGTGTCTGCCCTTGCCCCATCTATTCAGACCTCCCACTGTATGAGAAGGCGGTGGAGCCGCCAGGTGGATGCGCCAGATTACCCTGGCTGTGTTCTCCAGCTTGGCATAGTGGAGGAAGTGATTATGTTGCACGTCAAAGGTGTCTTGTGCGTCCTGAAACATGAGGAAAGCCTCCCCAGGTAAAGGTCCCTTGCTAAAAGGCATCCTCCCTCTCTCAATCTTTCCATAGACATATCTTGATCTATGGATCGAAAGGGTTGGAGGTCCCAGATCTGTAACTCCCTGTCAAAAGGGGCCCTGCGTAATATCTTTTTCACCGCCAACTCCCACTCTCGAGCCGTGTGCTGAACCAGTTAGGGTATAGGGTCACCAGTGCGGCGACTTCTCATCAGCTGGCGTGGCAGTGTGTCCACGTCAATCATACCCTGCAACAGCCATTTCTCCCAATTATCTGTGTCTGTTAACCAACCAGAGTTGCATATCCAGCAACACTAGACCCCCCTCCTCTATGTCCGTCTTGGGTACCGACAGGGTGACTCGACTGCGCTTCCTGGGCCACACCAGAGAAATTAACAGGCTATCGAGATGACAAAAGAAGTCCATTCCAAGAGGGAACAATGAGTTCTGAATAAGGTATAGGCAATGAGGAAGAAAGACCATCGTGGCAATTGCTGCCCGTCCAATCACCAACAGGGGCAACGTCTTCCAGAAGTCTATCGACCCAGTCAGGCCCCTCAAAACCCTGTCCACATTGAGTCGCCTGTAGGTGTCTTCTGTATGTGCAACCATCAGTCCCAAGTAGCGAAAACTCGTCCCCTCCCAGGGAATCCCGAGCTCGGGCAAGTGTTCAGGCAGTATAGTGGGCAACCTCCCCAATGGAAACAGTAAAGTCTTTCTGATATTGACTCGCGGGCCAGAGGCACGGCCAAAATCTGCCATAAGTCTCTTCAAGAGTGGGACCGAATCCTTGGGGGAGTGGAGGTAGATCAATGCATCATCTGCATATAAGGAGACAATGTGATTCTGTTCACCCACAAGCAGACTCCTAGGCTCTAATTCCCTGCTCAATAATATTGCCATCATCTACACAGCCAGGGTGAACAGGAGCGGCGAAAGTGGACAACCCTGTCGTGTGCCCCTCTGATACCTTGCCACCCACCCTAATCCGCACCATGGGGTCCTTGCACAACAGTTGAATCCAGCCCAGTATTGGCGGGCCAAAGCCCATCCCCCTGGCTACTGCCATTAGATAGCTTCAGTTGACAGTATCAAAAGCCTTCTTTAGGTCGATCGATACCAGTGCCATATCTTGGTCCCTTCAAGTGGTCTTGTGTAGTAAATGTGTTAACGGCTGGAGTTTATGCGCTGTGCTACGAGCCAGCATAAACCTGCATTGGTCCTCATGGACCAACCCACGCGAACCTTAACGTTAGAGTTGCTCATAGTCAGAGGGCGGTACGAGGCGGGATCCTCCGGAGCGCCTCCAGGCTTCCGCATGAGGCAAATGATGCCCTTGCACATAGTAGGAGTCAGATTCCTGATCCTCCAAGAACACCTCTAGTAGTTTCTCCATCAGTGTCACAGAGTAGACCTGTAGGAACTCGGCTGGGAAGCCGCCGCCCCCAGTGGCCTTTGCTGCATTCAACTCCTGCAAGGCGAAACCTAAGATCCTCCAGCATAATAGCCTCCTCTAAGTCGTTCGCCTCATCTCATGAGAGACGAAGTAGGTCCAGTCCCATAAGGAATGCCTCTGCCAGCTCCGGCTGATCTTCGACCCCTGCTCGATACACACCCTGGAAGTGGTCCACTAAGACCCAGAGAATATCAGATTCTTTCTGCATAGTAATTGGAGAATCGTCATTCCCTGCTACTTGATGCTCAATTGTTTCTCTAGCCCACTGATATCCAATTTTAACTTTCTTTGACTTGGATTCCATCTCTGTCCTTCTGTCCTCAACTGAATTTATAAAGCTCTTCTCTACTTTGTTAAGATACAGGTCAAATTGTTTTGATGGGCATAAACAGTGTCTAATGTCATGGTGGGGTTAGAGAATCCTTCAGCTCTCTCTACATTTTTAGTTTCAGGGTGACGATTTTAAAATTTAAATATGGAAACTTCCGAAAAAATCAAATCATAATTCAAAAACTAATTCTGGAAATGACCCTGTCCATACAGGAGACTCATTAACAAGCTACATAAGTCAAAGGAACATAATGGTCGGTGATACTCTCTTCAGCTGATGCAGGCAATTGTGTACAAACGTAGTAATACCTAGCATCCATAGTGTCAATGTACTCATAAAGCAATTTGTAATAAACATTTGAAGAAAGGTCTCCTCTAGAAGCATCTATGTGCAAGTCTTTCTTATTGAGTGAGTGTAATCTTTCATCATTAGAAAGTGGGTCTTAGGGGTAAGTATAGCCTTAGTCTGCTCTAAACTAGTTGAAGGGGGTGAGTATAGTACCAGAAGCAACATAATCAGTACTGCAATTACAGTTATTAACAAACGTGCTATTCAGTGCTTAATTTGAGCCGGTGGTTTCCGGTGCTCGACACCGGAACTTAATTGTCATCACCGGCACTTATGACAGTCTGCACTGTTTATCTAAATTAGAGATTAACACAACAATGGTTGTTTATTATTTCAAAGAACATTACAAATGACTAATATCTGCTGCCCAAGCCATTATTGAGGCTTTGGGGTCTGGAATAGTCTGAAATGTCATACTTGTAAGGTGTGTTAATTAGTAGTTGTGTTGATTTTGCCAGTGGCGGCACGTATAGGAGCAATGAGTAGTGTAAGCTGCAGTGGCCTCTTGACGAGGGCCCTGGTGCTTATTTTTTTACAAATTAAGCACTGCTGCTTTTATGTATCTATGTCCATTAGTGTTATTATTAGGTTCCATAACTTTCCTAGAATCAGATCGTTGGGTGGAAAATAGCAGCAACTGAGTTTTTTCTCTGTCAGTTTCTACCTGTGCAAATAGCAAAACAAAATTCAAGTGATGTGCAATAAAATTATTTACAAGTACTCGTGAGTCTTCCTTAGCCCTAATCTATGTTCTTCTAAATGACAACCTTATGCTTCTTCAGCTGCCTCGGGCCTTGGTACTCTTCTTAATTCTTGTAGCAAAGTTTCTTTACAATGTCTCTGTTCAAAAGCGCATTTCAAAGTTCAGTCTAGAAATCAAATTAAGGACAATTCAGGTCAGTCCGTTCTGTGGCAAAGTAAAGTCAAAACACAGTTCAGCCAAAAGTATGTATTCACAGAGGTTCAGCTGGATTTGCATTTTACCCTCCAAGTACCAAGACTCTTTCTCTTGGGCATTTGTTGTAAGGTATGTCCATTCAGATGCAAAATACCTCCGACAGGATACTGTAGCACTCTTTGATCTCCTGAGCACAGGCCCTTCTTCTCAGACCAGTATCCTCAGTACTCTCTGGGATAGTGTGGAGCACATGTTCCTCATGCATACTCAGTCCCTCTCTTTTCTGCCGTCTTAGCCAGCATTCTTCAGGTTTCACTTGCATTACCACAGCACTAAGCCCTTCATCAGGGTCTGAATCTGGCTCTGTCAATGCCACAGGACTAGATTCTCCTGTCTCAGTTTCAACTTTTGACTCATCAAGACCCCCTCAGGCCAAGCATGTGCTATATCAGACTCTTCAAGACCCCCAACAGCTTGTCTAACCTGCTCCGGGTTTCTCTCTGTTATCACTGGTACCTCTAGGAGAGATTCTGTCACATCATCAAGTAGGCTCTCAACTCTGCGAGTATTGGCGGCATGCACCCAGTTGGGGAGACCTCTGCACTTGACAGCAGTAGTGGTGACAAGGATAACTTGAAAAGGGCCATGCACACGAGGTTCCTGGCATGTTTTCCTTACGTGCTTCTTCACCAGAACCTAGTCTCGGGACTGAGGTCATGGCACTGCTCCTGGTGTGGTGGGGCTGTGGCAAACCTGATGAGACACAGAATGCACTACGTCACCCAGCCCTTTGCAGTAATCAAGAATCATGTGATCTGTAATGTTCACAGGCACATTTGCATGTACAGCTGGCAATCTCATTACTCTGCCCATGATGATCTCATGAAGAGATAATACTGTCCTCTGAACAGAAATACTGGAAAGAGTCATCAACACAAGGGGCAGCGCATCAGGCCATTTCAAAGAAGTCGGAGCACACACTTTAGCCAATCTGGATTTCAGCGTCCCATTGACCTGTTCCACGATACCTGAAGCCTCAGGTCGATAGCTGCAATGTAGTCTTTGCTCCACTTGTAAAGCTGCACACAACATTTTTAGGACCTCATTATTGAAATGAGTTCCTCGGTCTGACTCCAGAGAAGTCGGGAACCTGAATCTGGGTATTAACTCTCTCAACAATAACTTTGCTACTATTAGACTGGCATTTCTTCCTGTTGGGTGAGCTTCAACCCACAGTGAAAAGATGCACAAACTCACCAGGACGTATCTCAGCCCATTGCACACAGGCATCTCGATAAAGTCCAATTGCATCCTACTGAATGGGCCTCTTGATCTCCCAATATGACTCAGTGTTACTGCAGTTCTTTTCCATGCGTTCATTTGTTGACACACAACACGTGTGCCACAGTTCTTCGGCCATCAGCCTGAATCTGGGGTTAAACCATGTTTGCCTGAACAAATGGAGCATGGCCTCTCTCCGTACATGAGTGGGGCCATGGTAGTGTCTAGCCATTGGGGGCAACAAATGTCTGGCAACACAGGTCTTTCATCAACTGAAACCCAAATGCCATCATCTCTCTTGACACAACCTGCTCTGATCCAACTGTTTTGTTCTGCCTCTGACACTTCTTCCTGTAATCTCTTAACTTCCTCCCATGTATCAACTGTTGTTAACAAAATGTTGTATTTGGTCTCATCTGTACCCTCATTGCAGTACTCTCAATTGAATGTACAAGCGTTGAATGCACAATACCATGCAACAGTATCTGTTTATCTGAAGTCCATTTTTATAGTCATATAATGACCTAGCGTATCCTCAGGTGGTGCCTCTTCTCCCTCTCAAACATGTATTTTTACATATCCCCTAAACATTTCTCGTACAGCTTTAAAGAATTTCATTCTTCAGCAGTAAGTAAACAATTGCAATGATATTTTCATCTCAAACTAGGAAATAATTTCTCTTGTCGACAGTTTTCGTTTGCCATCAACAACCAATAGCAGCATGACACTCTATGACATAGTCACCCAATACCAGCGCAGCTTTATGCCAACTGACCAATCCCAGTGTGGTACACTGTAACATCGATCTCACTCTTCACAGCAGTTCACCCTCCTTTACAATTTTTCCACAAATGCACCCTTCTCAGCGTTAAGTAAGTGTTGTGGTTGTCCGGAATTAATGCCTTAGAGGGGGGAGACACTACAGGTCCCACAATGCCGGGGGAGAAAAGGAGGAACAGGACTATAAAGGCTCCTCCCTTTGAACAGGCCAGTGCATGACAATCATCTACCAGAACCGAGCGTGGCTGGTCCTTCCGCATTTCCCGAAGTGATCGATGTGAAGACGCGTTCAGGACCGAACGCTGCCGTCCATTCAAGCGCAGCCGTTTCTCGAGAGGCTGCGCAGAGTACCGGAAGCGTGGGCTGCTTCTCCTTTGTTTTCCACGTTCTGGACCGAATGCTACTGCCTGCAGCATCTTCCGCTTGCTCCGGACAGGCTGAGGAGAAGATGGCTGCCAGCAATTGTTTCAGCCGCAGCTAAGTGCCTCACTCGCTCCGAGGCTTGAGAGCGGGTGGGTGCACGATTACCAGATTTTGGGTCACCTTGAGTTTCGTCAGAGGCAGGGGCCTCAGAAGGTACTTTTGTTTATTTTATTTTGTTTGTTCATGTTAGGTGGAATGGATTGAAACACCATTCACCTCACAACAGATTGAGTACAGAATACCCCTTACAGACCCGGCGAGGTCTCCTGGTACATTCTCCTTTGTTTCGAGACTTTGTTTGAGCAGACCGCGTGGTCTCTATGGATAGAGGCTATTGCTGGACTTACGCTTTTTGAGAAGACTTACTCTCTCCCTGGGTACTTGGGTAGGCAGCTTGTGAGTATAACGTGTATTTCTTTATGTCTATATGATGGCATTGAGTGGGTGTTGTGCATATAACTCTCTTGCTGTCTTCTTTCGCTTACAGGCCCCAGCTCCAGTTCCATGTTTAGAGAGAGGCGTTCCTATAGTCAAAGAGAGGACCGAAGAGGTTTGAGGGTGGCGGACTGCTGCCTTCTTTCCTTGTTTTATCCACTTCCCTTTTCCCCGGGGTGCTTCTATGCAGAGCAGTGTACGTAATAGCTCTCTGCGAGTAGCATTGGGGGAATTGTGAATCATAGCATCGCCCCCGCTGGATCTGTCATTGAGAGGTGGGTGGCATCACCTTCATATCCTGACAGAATGCAATACAAATGTATAAGCAATTCAACAAACAACTCTGTCTGCTCCACTAAAGAATTTGATAGTATTCAATCACACAAGAAATGGTTTGGAACAACACTTTCCAACCTACTGAGATACACACTCGAGCGAAACCTCGACCAGCGGGGATCACTGGGATTGATACAGTTTCTCCTTGTGCACTAGCATCCACTATACCAACCACACTTTACTCTCAAACAAACGTAAATGTCCCTATCTCAATTGTGCCATCGATGACGTCTCACGACAAGCACAAAAAAATGTAGGCGACAATTACAACACCTTGTCTTCTACACTGATAACTTATTATCACTGTTCCGGGATCATAGGCTACGTCGAGCCCGATAACAACTTCAACTTCTCTGCAACAAGCGCTACACTCACATAAACAACTCAAAACATTACTGCATCACACCACACAATCTCCGCAAAATACCGCAAGCTAGACATAAGCAATTGCAATGTGCGACCCTATTAATACTCACACCTCCGCGATCACAAGTGTCTCCCAAGCTGCTGGAACTCCATCGATCCTTGGACGCAAGACTTGGACTCCACACTCTCTGCCAAGATTTTCTTCTCAGGCCTCTCTATCTCTAATACATAATACTCCTTTCCCTAACTAGTGAAGCCTTGGGACTGCACCTGCAGAGGAGAGAACATGCAATACAAGCAGAAAAATTAATTTTGAAGTTCCAGGCCTACTACAGTTAAGTTCAACAAGCTTCAGAGTGCACTTCAGTTACATGAATATAGGTGCTCATACTATTTCAAAATAAATGTTAGATGAATTCTGAAATTGTTATTACATGTGTGATGAACTTTTCATTTGCGTGCAACATAACTTGAAACATGAGTGTAAAACGTATAAAGCTAAATTTCTTCATGATTAGGCTAAACATTAATATGTACACGTTTATGAATCTCTAGTTTCTACAGTGTATGCAGTTCAGTTTTACATTTGAGTGCACCACTTTACATTAATAGTATTAAAACACATAAAGTATATGGTGCTAAGAGCATGTATATATTGCGTAATTGTAACGTGTAAGGGTGGAGCTAATATTACGCTGCTCAACATACATCTGAATCTATTAATGTACTATTGCTGCAAAGAATGTCCATTTAGACTGAGGAATGTACATTCACAGACTTAATGTCCATTTATACAGTGTAGTCACAACATCACATTTCCGATAAACCTGTGCAAAGTGAACAGACAACAAAAAAGCCAAATTTATTGATGAAAAACACAAAATTGCATGCACATTCACTCTGCTAAAAAATATAGAGCATGATTTAGAGTTTGGCCGATGGGTTACTTCGTACGAAACGTGACAGAAATCCCATCCACATTATTACAAGTGCATTATATCCTATGTCACTTGTGATAAAGTGGATGGGATATCCGTCACACTTGTGATGGACTTGTCCGTCAAACCCTAAATCAGGCCCATCGAAAAGATATATCCTCAAAGTGGACAACTCCATAGTTTATATATATATATATATATATATATATATATATATATTCACCATCAAAATCCCAAAGGAATGGTGCACTCACAGGTAAGTAGGTTCTTGATTTATTATTTCGTTAGCCAGACGCGTTTCAGCAGAAGCTGCCTTTCTCAATGGCGATGAAGCACGTAAATCATCACATGACATGTTCACTTTTTAAGGGGACTGAAGCGCTCCCATTGGATGCTATATCATGAATGGCAGATCCAAATCAATTCGCCTCCATGGAGTGTCAAACCAGCCAAACGCCAAGGTTGGGTGTAATGAACAGTTCAAATTTCGTCCCGATGGTGATACTCGTGAGTTCATTCAGGCTTCATGGAGGCGGATTGATTTGGATCTGCCATTCATGAAATATATATATATATATATATATCTACTTAGTGATTGTCATTGACATGCTATGATATCTCCAGCAAGAATTAAGGGTGCATCTGGCACAGACATGAATGGTGCAAGGATAATCGGCACCATAAACAAAAAAGTATTTTTGCCTGAGCATTGTCTGTCTGCACTCATTCCCAGTAAAAAGTTGAATGTGCAGTTCCAGCTTCAATTCGGCACACAGCTGCCATTGCTGGTGACTCAATAAGGTGGCAGTACAACAGTGAAGGTGCTTTTCGCTAACACTGATTATACTATTACACAAATCCCTGCCTAATTCAGAATTACCACAAATACTCTAAAAGGCACCACATGACTATATCCTGTATGAATAGTTCCAGGAAAGTTATGATATTTGTATAGTGCAAAATAATCTTGCCTGAGGCATGCTGTATTGAGGTAGGGACTTGAAGCTCTGCCCATATCCCGCCCATCTTTTCAACTGGCTCCTGTTACCGCCCTTGCGAAACCGTTGCTTTTCATTCCTGAATAGGCTTGTTAGTCCCTCCTTGGTACCACCTTGTCTACATTTGTAACCTCTCATAACGACTGGACCTTTTACTTGTCTTGTTACACGGTCTGCTTTATCTTGGCTGTGAGCACTATTTTGTTCAATGATTTGAACAAACTGTTGATTGAAAACTGTTTGATTCAAACTGATCTCCACCTCCAAACCAGCCTCTCACGTCCTTGACCCGATACCCACCCAATTGACCAAAAAACTGAAACTCTCCATAGCCCCGTTCTGGTGCAAGATCATAAACAGCTCCCTGAGAACCGGCATCGTACCTGAATGCCTCAAAGTTGGCCAAGTCACGCCACTACTAAAAAAACCAGGCTTTGACTCCAAGGAACTGAATAACTTCAGGCCCGTCTCCAATCTCCCCCTCCTATCCAAAATCCTTGAAAAATGCGTCCTCCTACAACTGACTCAGCACATGGACAGCATCAACCTTCTTGATCCCCACCAATCGGGTTTCAGAAAAGGCTATAGCATGAGACCGCGATCCTTAACATCACAGACGACATCCACAAATCCCTCGATACCGACCAATGTTGCCTCCTCATTCTCCTGGACCTATCGGCAGCCTTTGACACGGTTGATCACCAACTTCTCATCAAGGCTTTACAAGAAAGGGTAGGTGCTGATGAGGTGGTTGTACGCTGGTTCTTCTCCTTCTTACACAGCCGCTCACAAAGGATAAAAAAAAAAAACTTTACCTCCGACCTACAACCCGTCAGCAGGGGCGTCCCCCAAGGTTCAGTTCTCTCACCTCAACTGTTCAACATATACATGGAACCCCTCACCACCTTACTCAAAAATGCCAACATCCCTTTCCACCTATATGCAGATGACACCCAGATCTACTAGAAACCTCCTCCATAGATGACATTCACAGACTAAATGACACTCTAAAAGAAATCCAACATTGGCTGTCGCTTAACCACTTAAAACTCAACCAAGACAAAACTGAGATCCTCCTCATCTCCAACAAAGAAGAGAACCCTCAAATTTCAGAATGGCTAAAAGCTTTGGATGCTCTCAACGGCAATCGCACTCTGACCAACTCCGTAAAATCATTAGGAATCACCCTAGAGTCAAAACTCGACATGGCCAAACACATCAAGAACTCCGCAAAGAGTGCCTTCGTCAACCTGAAGCTACTCAACAAAATAAAACCATTCATCCCAACCAAAGACCTCAAACAGGCCACCCAATCACTGGTGCTATCCAGACTCGACTATGGGAATGCCACCCTCACTGGTACAACAAAATGTCACCTAGCTCCCCTCAAAACTACTCTCAACGCAGCAGCCAGAATGGTCACTGGAATTAGGAAATACGATCACATTTCACCAGCACTCAGAGAACTAAAATGGCTCCCAATCGAATTGCGTGCCAGTTTCAGAACTGCCTGCCTCACGCACAAAGTCCTGCACACATGAAAACCTGAGTATCTGGCTGCTAAACTCAAGAGGGCTGGTCAGACAAGGAACCTCAGGAGCTCCAGCACCTTACTACTCATCCCTATGAAAACACGCAAACAAAAAACTGCCGCACGGTCCTTCGCCGGAAACGCGCCCAAAGTCTGTAACTCCATCCCAGTCGGTATCAGGACTATCTCGTCCTTCACAAAATTCAAAAAACACCTAAAATTCCTCTTCCTCAACTGCGCCCTCCCGAATGGATAGCCGCCGCCCAAACGCAAATTCCTGCTCGCCGTTGCTCCCAGACATTGTATCACTAAGACCTACCTCCTCCTTGCTATTTGACCCCTACCTGCTCCCCCCCCTAAGAGGTTCAACCCAAGACAACGTGCTCTCAATGAGGTTATCTCAGGACTCACATACTACCTCAATGCTGCTCAGCACACTTGGACTTCCGAACCAATATGTATAATACTGCTCTATTGTATGACTCTTGCACAAAAAACTGTTGTAAAGCACTCCGATACCCTCGGGTCAGGCCAGCGCTATATAAAACTCCTTAATAAATAAATAAATAAATTTGCCCCTATTCCACCCACTACATCGCAGCACGCCGCCCGCTTTTATTTTAATTACTAATGCTGGTGCGCTTTGACTATAGCGGCCACGTTTCTTTCTTTCTTTATTTTAGTAGATGGGTCCACTTTAAGTATAGCGGCCGCGCTTATTTATTTATTTTTGTTTACTAGCTCCCATGCAGCGTTTTCACATTAATGGAGGCTGCGCCCCTTTCTTTAGACAAGCCGCGTCTAAAGAAAGGTGCACGGCTGCTATTAAAGGGAAAGCGCGGCATGGGGCGCTTTTACAAAAAAAAGCATTTGTTTGTCAACTTGACAAAAAAAAGCTTTTTTTTGTCAAGCCCCATGCTGTGGTTTCACTTTAATGTCGGCCACACCCCTTTCTTTAGACGCGGCTTGTCTAACGAGAGGGGCGCGGCCTCCATTAACGTGAAAGCAGAGCATGGGGCGCCTTGACACAAAAAATATTTGCAATGCAATAGGTCTCGCATTTGCAAGAGTTTAAGCTATTGGCAGTGTAAATGCAAATAGCTCAAACTCACGTAAATGTGAGACCTATTGCATTGCAAATGCTTGTTTTTTTAGGTATTTGTATCTATTGTAACCTTAATTGAACTTTAATTTAAACCTTTTATTTAACAAATACCTATTACATTGTATTATATATGCATACCTCTTGCTTCAGGATCTGCTGCTGTAATTAGCAAGTGTCGCATAGTCAACTCGGTGATACCTATTTTGTAAATCTCTGAAAGATGAAAGGCTGAGATGCCCTGCTGGGATTCAAACAATTGTAGATAAATCCCTGCAGATGGCGCAGGACTGGCACATATACCTACCCAGAAACCACACTTATGAACACATGTATGTACATGCTTAGTGTATGCATTAAGTAAAATGATTACTACAGTCAGTTGAATTCTGTTTTTGTAAATTGTAACGTGATTGTCAGATCACAAGTTAGATTTTCGCCAGGCTGACTCAGACTCCCATCCTTCTGAGGTAGGTAAATTGAGTACAATTAAACTGCTTATTAGTAGCACCTGCTATTTCCAGTATTTAGACAAGGCAGTAATGCTATATGAAGCGTTAATAAAACGAGAAACATTTATTTGACCAGATGTCAGAATTAGATGCTGATGGGGCTTGTAGGGGCTCCTTGTAGGTAGAGTGTTTGTTGCATGACACTACTGGTGTTTTGGGTAATGGGGACTGGATGTGAAAACAACAACTTTTACATAATCCAGAATACTTAAAAAACATCCTTGCAGGCAGGTCTTTAAGTGGGATGAAAAAACTGGGAGGTCTCTCAAAGGGGCGTGGCCAATGAAATTAAGGGCGTGCTTAAAACACGTAAGCTAAAAATCTGTGCTTAGCATAGTTGCATCCAGATATATTATTCAACAAGTAACATCATACCTACAACAAGTCAGGAATATTGGCTTTGTCAATGGTTGTTAGTTGCATAATATAAATAAGCAGCAACTATGGCTTGTATATAATATTGAAAAAGCTTTTACTTAAAGCCCTGGTGACACCACGACAATGTTGCTGCTCCTGAGTTTCAAAAAGAGAAGGGAAATCCAGAGAGAAAATGACTCTCTTTAAAGGATTTCCCTTCCCCTACAACGCTCACCTGGCATGACGTCATGCCGTAACTTCTCCACTAGTGAGAAGTGAGCAGTGTGAGCACGCGCACATCGATGTGCCTGCTGGTACTGCAGTCCAGAAACAAGCATTTGCAATGCAATAGGTCTCGCATTTACGCGAGTTTGAGCGATTGGCAGATGTAAACGACAATGCCTTTTATTTATGTTTTGGTTTTTAAAACATAAGTAAACGGCATTGTCATTTACATTGACAATAGCTTGAACGCACGTAAATGAGAGTCCTATTACATTGCAAATGTTATAACGTTGTGCCCCCCCCCTTGCTCGGCCCTAACAAAAGCGGCCTGCAGTATTAATAAAATAAAAAAATAAGCGTGACCGCTATGGTTAAAGCGGAGGCGCTATAATTTTAATAAATACATTAGGAAAGCGGCCAGCGTTAAGTAAATAATTAAGCGCAGCCGCTATAGTTAAATAGGACGTGCTATAATTTTAATAAATACATTACGAAAGTGGCCAGCGTTAAGTAAATAAATAATTAAGCACGGACGCTATAGTTAAAGCGGACGCGCTATAATTTAAATATATACATTAGTAAAACCAGAGGGCCTGCTGAGATGTCGTGGGTGGAATAGGGAAGATCATTAAAAAAAAAGTGCTTACCGACTTATGAAGGAGACCGTGTAACGCCACAAGTAAAAGATCCAGTCCTCATGGGAGGTAACAAACGGCGACAAGGCGGTAACAAGGAGGGACTAACAAGCCTCATAATCAATCAGAAGCCAGCATTTACCAAGGACAAAGACACCAGCCAATGAAAAATATGGGAGGAGAGTAGGCGAGGCTTCCACAGCATACTCGACTACTGCATGCCTCGCAGAGCGAGCAGCGCATGCGCGCTGCCGCAAGGCTCGACCTAAAAAACAGACCGCATGTGCCAGGGCACAAAACAGAGCCGGAAAGAGACCCGTTTCGAGGCCTCCTTTAAAAAACTGCTGTGTTCAGCACCGGTGAGACCCGGCCCACTTTAAGCCCTGCTTGCAGGTTTAAATATAGGAGGGACAATACGGAAGGGAGTCAGCCAAAGTAATTGCAAAATTAAATGCTTTAAGCAAACAGGGCGCTTGAAGCTCTAAACATTGTTGTTGATAAGAGTGATGGAGCTGTCAGATGCTTTGCTGAGTAAACCGCCTGCAGCTCCAGTTCGGTCAACACACAGCAGCTTACTGGGTGGGGGAGGTGGGTTACAGGAATTTGGGGCTGGGAGGTGTTGGGGCTAAAGACCTTCCAGCCCAATGAGCGTTGCACGCCGTCTTGAGTTTCACTTAAGATTACTAGATGACTGATTGTCACCAGAGATGCCCAGGGCCGGACTGGGAAACGAAACCGGCCCTGGCAAACAGCTCGGCCGGCCCCCCTGGGGGTGAGAAGGGGGGTGCGGTTGAGCTGTTTGATATGGCCGATTTCGGCTGTTTTTGTTACAGGGGGCCGATATTGCCGGCCGCCGGTAACAAAAACAGCCCCCCAGGGCCTAAAACCGCCCCCCTCCCTGGCGGCCTACTGGGGAAACGCCCAATGCCCGCAACGGCTAGTCCGGTCCTGGAGATGCCATGTTCCAATTCTGAGCTTTCATTTAAGTAATGGGTGCTCTCAACTGCATTTGTCCATTTGCTTTAATTGAAATGAGCTAACACTATGACTCCCAGAATGCACCTGGCTTATATAAAGCTAAGGACTGGTAAATTGTGTCCCTGGTAACATGGCTTCTTTTGATACTCTTAACTTTATCAAAAGCAGGTAAGTGATGAAGTACTGAAATATTCAATTGTGCTTTTCTTTGCACTCACCAGCATACCTGTTTTGTATTTATAACGACAATATGAAATCTACCACTGCTCGACTGCAATGGAAAAACAAGCACTGGGAATGCCAATAGGTCTGGATTTAAAGGACAGTGGTATGGTTATGTGAAGCATCACAAGTAGACAGTATGGGAATGTATATGAATCTGCTTGGAAGCAAAGTACTGTAGAATAATGTTAGTGATAGGTCGGGGGACAGTTGCACTGTCATGCCAGACCTAAAAATCCATGTTGGCTAATGATTGGCCTCCTCACACCTGTGCTGCTGCCAAAGAAAAACACCATAAATTATCTAGTTATCTAAAACCCTTTAATAGCATTACAATTTCATGTGTGTGCCCCTGACATTTCAGGCTGGGGCAGCTGGATAAATAATAAAATTGATCACAGCTGTGTGGATGGCAAGCACTTTTTTGTGCAAGGACACAACTTCTGCGCATTCAAAACATGTACTCCTGACTCCCAACATGGGGGCTTAGCCAAAGCCCTTCTCCTGGTGATTCTTACATGATTGTCTAACGATAGCTACGTTGTCAGGCCAGACCATAAAAAACAAGCATTGTAAACACCAATAGGTCTAGCTTTAAAAGAATGTTGTATGGTAATGTTGAGTATTACAAGTAGCTAGCATGGGAATGGATATGTACTTATGTAGAAGCAAAGAACTGTAGAGTAATATTGGTGTAGTTTAAAAGGTCAGGTGACAGTTACCCTGTCAAGCCAGACCTAAAGATCCATGTAGGTTAATGGCTGTTCTCCTCCTATCTGTGCTGCTGCCAGAGAAAAACACCATCAATTATTTAGTTATCTAAGACAATTTAATAACACATGTAAGCCTTGAAAGTTGAACCTCAGGCAGCTGGATAAATAAACAAAATGATCATAGTTGTGTGGCGGGCAAGCACTGTTTTGTGTAAGCACACATCTTCTGCCCATTTAAAACATGTACTCCTGACTCCCAACACGTGGGCGGAGCCTAACCCCTCTACTGATGTTCTCACATAATTGTCTGGTGACAACTGCGTTGACAAGCCAGACCATAATAAGTGGATGAACTACTCCCACCTCACAAGGGACAACTGACAAGTCAACAGAACGTACATGATATTGCCTTATTTTATGTCCCATCATATTATCACCCCAGGGTCTAGAACCATTATTTTTGAAATAGTGACAGAATATGTGCTTCAAGCAAAAACAGCTCCTGATATTGTTTGCAATGTATATAATGCGGAGATTTCAACTTGCTGCTTTACTGGTGTGAGAAGCTTGTGCAGTAGTGTTTTTTCCTTTGCATTCTGATGTTTATTTTGCTTTCCATGTAAGAAATGGAGAACATGTTCCAAAATGTAAAGCCAACAAACACGACTTGATCTACTTACACGCAGCAGGAGATAACACGAGTTCTCGATCTATGTAAGTACCAACATCTGAACATGTTTGTAAATCTTGTGTCTCTGGAAACTCTGTGAAAAAACACAGTTTTAAGTTCCTTGCGTCTTTTGGTGTACGTTCAAAGACCAATTAAGCTGGCCCATTTGTTTACCCTTGACTCACAGTTTAATTAAGTCATTGATCCTTTTAAATTAAAGACTGACGTTCTTTTAATGATGTTTAATATGCATTCTTCCTACTTATATATTTAAATTATTTAAGTGTTTTGTTAAAAAAACTCCACCCCAGTGTTTGGTGCAAAATAAACATTTCCTACCCTTTATCAAGGATGTTCAGAAACAGACAAATGTGGTACAAGAAGAGTAAACATTTTTATTGACCCTCTACCCTCCAAAGCAACATTTAGGACACTATTTTACAAAGCAAATACATACTTTCAAAACCTTTATTAGCAGTTAATCATTTTGGTTTTTCCAGTTTTTGGAAGCAGTGGATGCTGCAATAAGTATTATCTGTAGCTTGGTCTTGGTAGCATTGCAATTGAATATTAGCTGCAGAGGTGTTTTAAGGTATGGGCAAAGTAGGCATTTGCCCAAGGTCCCCACTTTCCAAAGGGCCCCTTGAGAAAGTTAATTTTCTCTTTGTTTGACTTCTGTCTGTCCTATTTCTCTAAGTAAACCTCTCTCTTATTCTGTCTACCTCGGCCTCTGAGTCTGTCTGACTACTATGTGTAATTTTAATTATTTTTTGGTCCCTAACAAGACATATTTCAAGAGTTTTGGTGTGGCCATTTTAATGTTTAACATAAAATGTAACATTGTCTGGCATCATGCAGGCTTGAATTAACAGGAAATTGTGATACATTTCAATTTTTTCCCGTACAGGGTCCCTAAAATGTCTTACCTGGGTACCCAAAATATTTAAAATGACACTGTCAGCTAACTAGCTTGTGAACTACTGAAGTTTAGAATATAGCTGAATAACCTAGAGACAAGCACAAAGTCAGAAAGAGCAGCTTATGAACAATGCATCGCAGAAGCACACACGTCTGGTGAATTTGTTTCATCCAGCAAAGCTGACCCATGTCACACCAGGACTGAATCAGCTATAAAAATAATGAAACAAATATATGGCCAAAACACTAGTCTGCCTGGATGTGAGCGTAATTTCTATTTGCTTTAGTGTCACCTGCAATGTGTGACACTCGGCAGGCCTTCTGCTATGACTCTTACAGTGAGCCCTTCACTAACCTGTTCAGGTGCTTCCATAACAGGGAGAGAGCAGCTCCAGAATAGCCCCCAATAAAGGCATCCTGCAAGCTTTGCTATAACAGAAATCCCTCCACACCTTCTCCCCACCCACAGTCTCCTCGATCACTAGACTAGCCATATTGCAATAGCTGCAGACAGATTTGGTAAACTTTTTGGGAGACCGCGAACTTAAATGTCCATGATTAAACATGGAAAATCCTTATATTTTTGCATGCCTATATATTTCAATAGTTATACATTTCAAAATAAATAACTGCATAAAAAAATGAAAGTCAGTAGTTATGGCAGACTCTTCCTTCCAGCCAATTTTTCAAGTTTAAATTCAAAAGAGAAGGTAGAGCAGCCAAACAGATTTGTAAGAGACCCAGTTGTTGCATGAAGGATAGAAGCATGTATGCTTGTGGTTAAGGAAAAAAAACATATTCCAGGGAGCACTTTGGAGAGATAGGCCCAGGGGTCTAAAGATAAAAATCCTCCTCCGTCTCCAGGTATCCCTTTATTTGTGGAGGCGCAGGGGATGTTAAAAATTAGTATAAAGGGGTCGTCAGGAGTTGATGGTCCTAGTGTCTTGCCAACATGTTTTAGCCCTTCAAAATGGCCCTGTGGGTCCCGGGCTTTCTTCAGGGCAAATAGAGGTTCCCTCCCTAGTTATTCACAAAGGGATTTTCCTAACTTTTCAAATTGAGGATGCAGAAAGCTGCATTCTCGTCAATGGTATGGAAGGTATACTTATCTTCCATCCGCTTTTCTTATGTCTTGTGTCCGCCTGCAAGAGAAAGTGAGAGCACCCAGTATGTTGTCATTACATGGGTGTAATGTATAAAATGTGAAAAGGTTTTGGTTTTCTCTCACTTTCTCTTGCAGGCGGACACAAGTCATAAGAAAAAGGAAAAGTTAGGAAAATCCCTTTGTGAATAAGCAGGGAGGGAACCTCTACTTGCCCTGAAGAAAGCACGGGACCCACAGGGCCATTTTGAAGGGCTGAAACATGTTGGCAAGACACTAGGGTCATAGGACCATCAACTCCTGACGACCCCTTTATATTAATTTTTTAACATCCCGTGCGCCTCCACAAATAAAGGGATACCTGGAGACGGAGGAGGATTTTTATCTTTAGACCCCGTGGCCTATCTCTCCAAAGTGCTCCCTGGAATATGGTCGAGCCCACCCTGACCTTTAGGAGTCAGGGTGAACCCAATGATCAAGCATGACACCACTAGGGTGTGTGAGGGTTACTAAACAAAAAGGAATGGCTTCCTTTCCCGCGCCGAGCGGGTGACGCCACGAGAATTTAGCGCTGAGCCTTAAGTATACTAGGTGGGATACCTTTAGTAGTTAGCAATTTGATTTGGTAGGACGTATCCACACCCGCAATACCTCTCTACCCTTCCGGCCCAGGTGGAGGGCTCCTCTACCTTAGCCAAAGTACAATAGTGTTAGTGCAGCGGACAGCTGTAAGGTATCTGGAAAATTTCCATTTCTCAAGTCCTTTGAACACTCACAGTAGAACTCCACCACAGTAAAAGAAACCCACGACCCCTGTAGATTCACCATAGAATCCCCTCGCATAGTCACCCCACTACCCATGTGACAACCTACAAACCCTCCAAATATGACCGAATTACTGGGAATTGGATACTCCAATGACATGGCATCGGCAATTCTGGCAGCACCATCTCTCTTGCCAGACACTAACATCACTCAATGCCTTAACCAATCCCAGAGTTGGGATGAGCTTAAAGAACTAAAGAGGAATCAGATGAAGATCCTGCTGCATGGAGCGATAATGACGAAATATTTGAGGGGGAATGCAGCATCCACAGGCTTATTGGTTACCAATGAACCCAGAATCTTCCTAGATGACCCCGTCTTCAAGAAAGTGGTCGCTGATTGCGTGGAGGTGTACACGCGATTGGTTGATTTTAATTATTAACACGGCGAAGCACCTATCAGAAGCCCTACTCATCAATATCAGAACGAGTGAGGATGCATTGAGCACACAAATCAAAATAACAGTATACAAGAAGAAACTTGAGGAGGTTAATAAGGAAATCACCGAACACAAAGAGTACCTGATGCAAAGCAAAATCAATAAATTGCAGAAAGACCTGAAGAAGTTTTCCCATGAGAAAGTTTACCCCTATATCAGGGATGATTACACCAAACAGCAAGATACTGATACTGGTTCATCCAACAGAAGTGAATCTGGATCCTCATATTCAGATCAGGGCGAATGGTCCAGTGACAACTCCTCCAAGAGCTGGAGAGATAAACCAAGAAGACAGAGGAGAGGAGGTTATAATCAAACGTACCCTCCACCACAGATGTATCCATGGACAGGCCCATACGGTCACCCACAGTTTCAGGGCCCCCGGCAGTTTCAAAACATACCATACTTCCAGCCTAACCAGAACCAGCAATATTTTTCAGGGCGAGGCGGGAGAAGAGGCAGACGAGGCAACAGGAGAGTACAATGGGACGACAACACGAGAGGGATGAACACAAGAAGTCAGACGAAGGACCAACAGGCAGGTCCGAGCTCAAGGTAGACCTAGTTGTGAACCTTAAGGACGAGGAGCTCACCCCGGATGAACTAGGGGTACTCAATAAGGGCCTTGGATTTGTCCCGACCACCAACATCGATAAATTCAAAACTCGGTGTGAAATAAGCGAGTTTTTCAGGAAGATCCGTGTCAAGACTTTCTTTGAAGGGAAACCTCAACAGGAGATAGATACAGGGTACACCCCCTTACGACAAAAATCTACATTCTGTCCACCCCCATCCCTTATGCCACCTGAAGTAATCGCTTTTGAGGAAGCAGTTACCAAGGAGATTGAGCTACTACAACCAAGAAGGAACACGTATAACAACCTAAGCAGAAAAGAACGAGAGGCACTTAACACCTTAGGCAATCGAAACAACCTGATTTTAAAACCTGCTGACAAGGGAGGAGCAATCGTGATACAGGAATTCACTGCATATAGAACTGCATGTCTATCCCTCCTCTCGGACGAGAGACATTACAAGAAACTGCAGAGGGACCTAACAAACCGGTTACAAAAAACAATATCAACAATCACGACGGAAGCACTGGAGAGAAACTGGATTACAAAAAATGAGAGAGACTTCCTGAACATGGAAGAACCTAGGATACCCCTGTTCTACACCATCCCCAAAATACACAAGGGAAGAATTCCTCCACCAGGCAGGCCCATTGTCTCTGGCATTGGGTCTGTTTTGGAACCTCTCTCTAAATTCACAGACTGGTTTTTGCGCCCCTTTGTGACCAAAAGTAGGTCATACGTCAGGGACACGAAGCATCTGCTTAATTAGCAGAGTTTGATTACGACCCACATAGTGAGACCATGGTGCGTCTGGACGTGGAGGCCCTTTACACTAGCATTCCACAGGAAGAAAGTCTACGTGTGATCGAGAACATACTCCACACACAGGAGTGGCCCTGGGAGGCCCCGGTAAAGTGGATCATGGAACTCATGCACATTGCCCTCACTAAAAATTACTTTAGGTTTGAAGATCAACTCTACCTACAAGTGCATGGGACGTCCATGGGCAGTATTTTTGCCCCTAGTATAGCCTGTCTATATATGAGCCAGCTGGAGGACGAACATATCTGGGCAAACAACCCGTTTGCGGGGAAAATCCGCAGCTGGCTCAGATACATAGATGTCAACAACAAATGTGAGAGCGAGGAGTAAGAGGGGTTACGTCCTTCTCCCCGAGATATAGCCAATCAACAATGTGGACGTACCCAGTACCTGAATAGATGACACTGGGGGCTCACAGTGCAGGAGAACCATCAGGATCTTTTAAAAGACCCCTCACACACCAACATAGATGACATTATCATCATATGGCATGGAGACCAAGACAGCACATTGGCATTTGGAACATTGATTAATAACCTTAATCCCTTCCTAAACTTCACAATGACAACCAATAATATGATGGTGTCATTTCTGGATATCAATATCATAGCTAGGAATGGGAAATTGGAGAGCACGTTATATACAAAGCCTACTGACCGCAACAGTTTGCTGCATTTTGACAGTGCCCACCCCAGATCATTGAGAGAGAATCTTCCCATTGGGCAATACCTAAGAATATGCAGAAACTGCTCAGACCTTGAAAGTTATAACAAAGAAGCGGACAAACTCTCTGTAAAATTACGAGAAAAATCGTACCCCAAAAAGGTGATTGAACAGGCGCGAAAAAGATCACGCAACACACCACGGGCAGCCCTGCTTGAAACTAACACAAAAAGGGATACTGAACCATTAATATGTGTCACTATGTATAACTCATCATCTAATGCCATAAAGAAAATAATCAACAACAAATGGCACATACTAACCTCAAATAAACTGACTTTTGAAAAACCCATGTATCATTCAGGCGTAATAAAAGCATTAGGAACACCCTGGTACAAACAGACAGTTGGACACAGAAACAAAACACCCAACTCACACTATGGAGCCAACCACAGGTGAAGGGCCACTACCCATGCGGCTCATGTGTGGTGTGCCGTTTCACCACTCACACCACTAGTATCGATCTGGGCCTGACACGTCAGTGGGAACAAAGGGACCATACCAATTGTAATACTGCAAACGCAGTATACATGATCACATGCCCTTGTAAGTCCAAATACATCGGCATGACCACTAGGAAGGTGAAGGTACGGATCAGTGAGCATAGGAGCACGATTAGACGGTCAATCACGGCTACCAAACCCACTGCCCATTACGTAGAGATGGGACATACGGATAACGATCTGGAATGGACAATCATCGAAAAAATAAAAGGTGGACCCAACATATGTAAAAGACTGCTGGAGAAAGAACAGCGATGGGTCTATAGACTGCAGACACACACACAGGGACTTAACGACTCTATCCCTTGGAACCAACTGAATCAGCACAGGTAGAGGGGCAGGCGAAATAACTGTAAACACTAAATATTTTGCTATCAACAAGGGTAACCCCCCTCCCACAGGACCTATTGCCTCGCTCTCCAAAAGGACCATTGGTTTTACCTCCACTCAACTACTTCATGTGGTGGGAGAGTAGAGGAGATATGTACTACTCCGCATTGGGATCGTACAAATCAGCCAGAGTACGCTTTAAGGGATTATAAATCTGCTCCCACTAATACTTAGTAATGCAGCTCCACCACTAATATGGACCATGGATCATTATATGAGAGTGCATTATACAGGCGACATACTCACACGTATACGCGAGGTTCACATACCTCAGTGTGTGTGTACTTCGGCCTCCCTATATGGGATAACTGTGCATTATATAAATAAATGTGAGAATGATGATAATAAGGCCCTACTTGAGCATGAAACCACAAACTCCCATTAGGCTTTGTAAGCTGTATAACCCCATTTGATAGTCGCAGACTCTCGCGGGATCAAAATGAGGATGTGTTGCTCTGACGTCATACGTACATATGTAGGCACCCCTAAATGAGTGCGGGAGTTTTTTTACATTCATGGGTTTACATTTCACTACAAGGTCAAACGTGGGAATAAGGGAAATGAGGCACTCAAATAAATATTATTAGGAGTTGTCAAATAAATATTATTAAGAGTTGCGAAATCCCCACGTTTTCTAAGGTCTACCCGAACAGGGGACTACATCTCCCTTGAGTCAGTGGGATTGTGTAGTCTCATTAGACATCTACGGAAATGACATTAAACAAACGCACCGCAGGTGGGGCTCTGCGCTCGCCCGGCACGTAGACGTCCAGAGGAGCTGACTTCAAAAGCCGCACTCCCGGCAGAGGAAACTGCGAACGCCGGGAGACGCGGGACCCAAGTAGGTGGAATCGAGGGGCAGGACCTTTGACAAAGTAAGTGGGGACATGGGTTTTCTCCCGTATGCAGAGGGGCCCGCTGTAGCAACATGGCTAGAGCTGGAGATAAATGATACTAAATTTGCGAGTACTGTGTTTTTCTCTTTCTCCCTTTCAACTTTAATTTGGCCACGACGCAGAGTGTGACTTAAAGGCTACCCCTTCTACCGCTCCCCCTGAGACACATATGGTCCACCATAATAGGGTAAGATGTGTATGATATGAGAACCTACACTAATGAAAGGAGGAGTAAGAGCATAACCCCAGGTTGATGGTGATGTGATTGTATGTAGATCGTCTTGGTGTGATCATAAGAATATATATGTTTTTATCGTGGAGTTTTTAATAGAATGGTGTTCACGGACAGACAATGACAGTGCGATCACTTAACGCACGCCACAAAATGCGACTAAATGGGACAATAAGGTCTCTAATGAGCTCCTCTTTTTGACCACAGATCGTCACGAATGATTGCAGTGAGAGCACATGACAGCACCCAGTATGTTGACATTACATGGGTGTAATGTATAAAATGTGTCAGAGAGAAGAAACCGCACATGAGACTGATAGAGCAAGCTGGTGTGGTTCGCCGATGCAGGATACATACTGACGTTATATGGTGTGCTATGGGAATGGTTTAGTTACTATAAGATTGACTTGCAGAACTATACTTATGCAATGGAACCTGTAGATACTGCACTGCTGATGTAATAGTCGGCTGGGACCGACCATGCCGGGGGGAGGGACAAATTGGGGTGTTATAGTTGATAAAGAATAGATATTTTTTTTCTGTATTAGAATAGATTTGTAGATTGTTAGTTGCTATTATGTGGATTGTCGTAGACAGAGCTGATGGGAATGATCCTAGCCATTACACCGGGGACAACCTGGATACTCACTGCTAGATGTAGGAATCATGTAGCTCACTATGGAATGTGAACACCAGCGGTGGAACGTGCTTGTTATTATTGGTGCGGTCATACAATTTGTCCTTTTTATTACTTTATATGACTATGTACAATATCCTTCATATGTCTGATTCATTGTTGATAAAAGCAATAAACAAATTTAAAAAAAAAAAAAATGTATAAAATGTTAAAAGGTTTTGGTTTCCTCTCACTTTCTTTTGCAGGCGGACACAAGACATAAGAAAACCGGATGGAAGATAAGTATACCTTCCATACCATTGACGAGAATGCAGCTTTCTGCATCCTCAATTTAAAAAGTTAGGAAAATCCCTTTGTGAATAACCAGGGAGGGAACCTCTATTTGCCCTGAAAAAAGCCTGGGACCCACAGGACCATTTTGAAGGGCTGAAACATGTTGGCAAGACACTAGGGTCATTGGACCATCAACTCCTGACAACCCCTTTATATTACTTTTTAACATCCCCTGCGCCTTCACAAATAAAGGGATACCTGGAGACGGAGGATGATTTTTATCTTTAGACCCCCTGGCCTATCTCTCCAAAGTGCTCCCTGAAATATGGTCGAGCCCACCCTGACCTTTAGGAGTCAGGGTGAACCTGATGATGAAGCATGACACCACTAGGGTGTGTGAGGGTTACTAAACAAAAAGGAATTGCTTCCTTTCCCGTGCCGAGCGGGTGGCGCCACGAGAGTTTAGCGCTGAGCCTTAAGTATACTAGGTGGGATACCTTTAGTAGTTAGCAATTTGATTTGGGAGGACGTATTCACACCCGGAATACCTCTCTACCCTTCCGGCCCAGATGGAGGGCTCCTCTACCCTAGCCAAAGTACAATAAGGAAAAAAACCACCAGCAAGATATGTGTTGTGAACGGGTGTGTGCTCCTGCCTTGTCAGACTTTACATTTGGCCCTAGAATCACACTAATCTGGCATGAGTGCAGAGGCCTAGCTCTGTCCAAAACAGCATGAGGTCCAGGACCTGCCCTGTGACCTGGAGGGATGCAGAAAAAGTGCCACCATAGAAGACAGCAGACTACTGACCCTGTCATAGGTGCCTCATGTAAAGCATTGGTGGCAGTTTTATGATTATATTGTGACAAGAACATTTTGCACTGTGTCGGTAAGAGCGTGGTCTACTGACCCCTGTCATGTAAAATTCCACTGCTCTGTGATGATCCGGAACCTTGTGCTGACATCCCATGTGCATGCTGAGTGTATGGTTGTGTACAATATGTAGTCCCTGTGTGGTAGCCAGACTCTCTGTGTACGACTCCGAATTCTGAAGCTAGTGGGATCCATTTTTATGCCCCTGGTTTAGCACTGCATAAGATTAGGACATTTTCCCCGAAGAGTAGTAGTGTATTGCCTATATTCGGTGGCTGGAGGGTGAAGAGCCCAAACAGTAAAGTGAGGAGAAAGGAGAGAGGGCTCCCTTTAGAAATTCCATTAAGACGTTGCTAGCAAGGAGCTGCTGATTAGTTCTTCCCGAGCACTAACATTTGGTGTATGGTAGGGCTGAGTGTCAGGACTGCAGTTTCTGTTGTTGAAGGGTAGAAATATTGTATGCCAGACCTCCCCATTTGTCGATCTCTGAATACTGCTTCAGGTACACTGTGACAGACAGGTGTAGAGATCTTACACTTCATTGTGCTCATGTTTTGGTTACTCCTGCATGGAGCGAGCCTCACGGCTGCCTGCTGTGAGCCTCATCACTTTATACAAAGGCTGTGTCAGGAGAGCAGCCTGAGAAGGACACTTAAAAGGAAACAAACCCAAACCAGTGCAATTTGAGACAGTGGATCCACAACCCCTGTGTTAAAAATGTGCATATAAATAGGAACCAAATTATCCCACTTTGTTCCAGTCCCACGTTCTTCTCAACCAAAGAAGGGAGAGCTCTACAAAGTACTCGAAGAACTCCTCAATAATGAGGGCTGATGTCTGCCTGACAAACTGTCTCCCAGAAGTGAGGTCACATCATCTGAAGTCTGCACTTTCTGCTTGAGGAGCTGAGGTCCTGCCTAGTGCCTAGAAGCCTGTCTTTTTGCTGAGAGAATAGAGAAGTGTGTCTGGTCCTTTGGGTGGCAGAGCTCGAAAAATCATAAAAAACGCACTAGACCTGCAGGTCTAAAAACCTACAAAATCTCCTCGACCTTCCTGAAATGCACTTGACATCTGACTCTGAAAGCTGAGCAAATGTGACAAGTTAACAAGATTTAAAAGCATTTTTATTGCTCTTTTACTTTGTGAGCAATAAAGATGCCTTTAAATCTTGCTATCTTGTCACATTTCCTCTGCTTTCAGAGGCAGAGGTCAAGTGTCAGTTTGTCTTTCTACTCGCCAGAAAGGGCGAGTAGGACCTAAAAATAGCTCGTCCTGAATTAATCTGACTCGCAAATGCGAGCGGTGGAGTGAATTTTTTGAGCCCTAGGTGGAGAGACTGTCCAGGAGGAAAAGCCCATTGTGTCCCAGTGTGAGGAAAACCCAGAGAAAGCCGACTGCATTGGAGAGCAAAGCCATGACTACCCGTTACATGAATGTGTGTCTCAGTTTCCCCTGTTGAGCACTGCCCCAGAGACTTCCCTAAATCAAGTGTGACTGTCCCTATGACAGCTGTTGTGGGCCGTGAGCTGGTGCTGCCACTGCCTGATGGAAAAACACATTGCTGCTAAGTATGCCTGGCCCATCTGGGAGGCCGCAACTATACATTGGTGTTGGGTGGATGACCCAGTAATCCTTGGTGGCTGAAATGCTGATGAACCTATGCCATGACTTCCAGACCTTTCATGCTGTAATCGACCTTCAGTGCTGGTGCCGAGGAGAGCCTGCTTCGAGGATCACATCACCTAATCACCTGCAAGGGGAGCAAAGGACTAAGATATGCTCTAAGGCAGCGATACTCAAAGTACGACCCGGGGGCCGCTTGCAGCCCTCTTGACCTTTACATGCGGCCCCCCCTGGTGAACAGCAGCACCAGCTGCTGTTTAGTTGCTGAGCACTAACATTTAGAAAAAAATGTTCAATAAATGAGCAAGCATTTATTAACCTGCAAATAAATGCTTGCCCGTTTATTTAACATTTTTTAGACCTACTCACACACTCCCTGACCCACCCAGACCCCCTACCGCCACCTTGCAGGCATCAGTGCGGCCCTCGGTCACACCACAGACCATACTTTGTGGCCCCTGGGCAAAGGTTTGTGAGTACCCATGCTCTAAGGCAATTGAGCAAGAGGACTTGAGACTTTCTTCCCAAACTAAACCTGGGGTAAAATCTATTGAACTGAGTTGCACATCTAAACGCATCCAGGTAACAATGACATAGCCTATGCCTAATTCATGCCTCAGACATAGAATACTAGCGACTACAGCAACTAGGGTTACCCAGGTGGGGGCAGAATATTAAACTGGGGGGTGTAGTGCTTACTGGGATTGCAATCAGGGATACAACCCTCTATTCACTAATCTAAATGATTTGTGTAGTGTTTAGTTCTACTTTGTGATTATGGTACTTACTTTTACAAAAAGAAAAGCAACTGCATTGGATATTAAGTTCTCATGTCTATTGATTGTTGAGTTCTGAGCTCTTGCTGCTCACGCTACCTCCCTGAGAGGTCTGTGAATGCTTGCTCTCGCTACCCTGAGTGTCAAGTGTGAAAAGGGTTGTACTTGGCCTAGTTTGCAGTCACATAGTGGAACAGACCGCATGACACTCATGACAAACGACTTCATGGTTGCGACCCAATAGTCGCTGTCTGCCCTGTGAACTCCCTGCCCCAAACAGACTTTCACGATTGGAGGCAAGCGGCATGCGATCGCTAGGTTTCATTTTTAAGTTCAGCTTAAGCACAATATTCAACTGTGAAGTGCAGTGGCAGATACACATTTAGTGGCAGTAGATATTGATAGCCTGTCTTTATATCAGTTGAGGGAACTGTGTTTTGAGAAATTGTGGGGGGCTTCCAGAAACAAATATAGGAAGAGCCTAATAGGTTTTGTTAAGGACCAGTTAGAGAAACTGAGTGGTAGGGAAGAAACTATGATGTACTCTGAGGAGTGTACATTGAAAGGAACCCAGGGAGACCGTGTTGTACTGCTAGGATTGATAAGCCCTTTGGCAAGGCATTTTCCCAGACACAACCAGAATGGGTCTCTATATTTGCTTTCCAGTTCTTCTTTGAGGCATACCCTATCACCCAGAATATAAAACTTTCACGGGGTGAGACAAAGGTGTGTTCTGGCTCCTCTTTTATTTATTTTATATATTAATAAGCTTCACCCCTTTTTAATTACTGCTACCCCAGACATACCCAAAATCAAAGGCCTACTGCTCCCTTCCCTTCTCTATGCAGATGATGCTGTGCTGATGTCACGACCCCCAAAAGCTCTGCAATTGTTAGTGAATGCCTTCGTGGATTTTATGGGTACTCTGGACCTGCAAACCAACTTTATGGCAAGTGGCCCGAAGAGTAAGCAGTTAATGACCCTCACTATAGGCACAAATAGCTTAAGAGGCACCAGCACTTTTTCTTATTTAGGAATTACCTTTTCCGCATTAGGATCCTAGATGCCCCATGTTTCTCAGAGTAGTTCTAAGCTGTTGAGGGCGGTTGGTTTATTATGCAATCTAACCCAGCCGCCTTGGGAGGGGGTCCCTTGGACCCCTGTTGCACATTTATAAAAATCCAATCCATTCCTGTTGCAACATATGGGGTTCATCTAACTGCGAACCTATCCAAACCGAAGAAAACAGGTTCTGTAGAAGTGTACTGTCAGCCCCCATATCATCTTCGTCTGTGATCTGTCATGAAGAACTGGGTCTATCACATGTATCAGATTAGCATCTGACTTTGAAGGGGTAAGATTTACTATCCCCAATCCAGTCTGTGCTACAGTAGGGAAGGTGTTGGACTTCGGAGGGGTTAAATTTACTATTCCCAATCCACCCTGTGCAACAGTAGGGAAAGTGTGGGACTTCAAAGGGGTTAAACTTACTATTCCCACTCCAGTCTATGCAACAATAGCAAAATCGTTGGATTTCGGAGAGGTAAGATTTACTATTCCCACTTCAGTTTGTGCAAAAGTAGGAAAAGCGTTGGAGTTTGGAGGGGTAAAATTTACTATTCCCACTTCAGCCTGTGCAACAGTAGGGAAAGCGTTGGACTTCGGAGGGGGGAAGATCTACTATTCCCATTCCAGTCTCTGCTACAGTAGGGAAAGTGTTGGACTTTGGTTGGAAAAACATCTCTCCATGCTCAGGGCCATTTTGTATCTTGTACTGCATTCCCCTTTGCCATTTTAGTCCAAGATCCTCCTCCTGATTATGGCTTAAGGCCTGCTCTGCCAGCCAGGTCTGCCCCTAAAAATGTGAAAGCAAGAGGTGAACACCAGGTGTGAAGAGTCACATAGTCTTATTGGAGAGCCCAAAGAGACATGGCAGCTAGAGGTACCATGAACATGCAACCATACAGAATTCCCAACACTTCCTACTTCAAAGTCAGATAGGAGGACAGGACACTGAGCTGGAATCTAAAAGGAAACAAAACACAAGGGACAACACTGGCAGGAAGAACGAGAAACTGACATGATGCATGAGGTTGAGGGGAAGCGAGGGAGAGAGACAAACAGGTACGTGGGTAAACAGAGAGGTTCGCGTACAACCACAATATGACCTTCTTTTTTTAATTTTTTTTTTTTATTGAGCAGAGCATTGGATACATAAAATAGACATCATTCTTAAGAGTCATCATTAAAAAAAACATTTAGTAGAAAAAATACAATAGCTTCTTCTTTCAAGATAAAATTTAAGAAAGGATATGAGTATAACACCTATTAATTTCATCAACCCGAGATAAAAAAGTGCAAGTCATCTAATAAAGTGCAGCAGCAAAAAAAGTGCAAGTGCTTTTCAAGTGCAATAATCAAGAAAAAATGCTAATACGTTGTATCACCAAGAGCTGCTAACTCTTCCACATAAATATCCATATCTATTGTCCCTCCTTTAACTTTTCTAAGTCACAAAAAAACTTCCAATTTTTATCAAATTTCCTAGTAGCTCCCACCCGTCTAGCGTAAGCTTCTTCGAATTTTTGGGTCCTTTTCATTTTATAAAACCACTTCAAATAAGAAGGAGCTTTTCTAGATTTCCAATTCTGGAGAATTAAAGAGCGGGCTACAGTACAAGAAATAAATATAGAAAAATATCGGCCTCTGTTAACCTCGTTCTGTCATTACAAACTCCAAACAAAACCACCTCGGCCTCGAGCGGAACTCTCTTCCCAATTGCCTGCTCGATATCTGCAAAAATTCTTTCCCAAAAGGAGCTCAACCGTGGGCATGCAAAAAAAATATGGCGCCATCCACCTTCCCCGTCCGCCTGACAACGAAAACACTTATTTTCGACTTCTGAAAATCTTTTTTGTAAGGCTGCCGGAGTAAAATAGGAGAGCCAACGTGATAAGAAGGCCATCCTTTTGAAATTTGCTGCGCGCAGAGATTTGCTTCCTAGGTGGCATAGGACTTCCCAATCCTTATGTGAGAAAGTACATTGCGTCTCACGGGTTATATTAGCCAAATGGCTCTCAATCAAGGATACTTGGCCCTGGTGATGTAATAACCGGTACCAATTTCCTACACGGCTGACTTTGGCCACATAGAGAGCTACCATCTGTTCATTAGGGGCATTAAAAATGCCACTAATAGTTTTTAAAAAATGAACCACTTGTAGATATTCAAAATAGGCAGGTCTCCTAGAGCTCTGGGCTCTTGTCATAACCTCTTGCCAGGAGATCACCCTGTTCTGAATAATAAAATGTCTTAACTCACATAATCCACAGCTTTCCCAACTGCTGATATTACTTGCTCGCAATGGGAGGCCGAGCCTAGTACATTCTCTCAATCTTAAGTATTGCAGACCCGATGAACCCGTCTTTCTAAAAAAAGACAGAAGTCTAGAAGAATAATCCTTTATAGTTTTGTATCTGGTTCTCTTTGGAAGTTTGGAGGTTTTTAAAAACACTCAAGTTGTTGTACCACATTCCTGCGTCATTTTATCTAAAAAGAAACTATCTCTAGTACACTTTGATCCAATCAAACTGGACACTAAATCTAAAAATGCTGCCTCGTAGTAAGTTCTTGAATGGGGCAAAGCTAGGCCGCCTTGAGCAGTAGATAGTTGTACCACGGTCAGCTTAACCCTTGAAACTTTCTTTCCCCAAATGAATTCTCTAAACAAAGTTTCTATTTCTCTAAAAAAAGACAAATTTATCTTAATTGGGACATTAATAAAAAGAAATGTAAGCAAGGGAGTATGGACATTTTGATTAAAGAAACTCTACCCACCAACAATAGGGGTAATAAAAGCCATTGTTCCAAAAGCCTCTTGATTTTCTCTTTCGTTCTTAAATAATTTAACTTGTATAATTGTTGATACTGACTAGACACGAAAATCCCCAAATATCTGATAGGGTCTGACTTAGCGGCTTGTGCCCTCAAGCAAGATGGAAGGAAATTTAAATCGATATTAAGGGCAAGAACTTCCGTTTTGTTGGAATTTATTTTATAGCCGCCAATTAGCTCAAAATTCCTAAATTCCCTTAAAACCCCTTCGAGATTATCTTTATCAGGCTTCAAATATAAAATAATGTCGTCCGCAAAAAGTTTTAACTTAGTCATACCAGAAATAGGGGTGAAATAGCAGCATTGTTTTGTATTTTAATTACAAGTGGCTCTATAAAAAAAGTAAAAAGCAGTGGCGAAAGCGGACAACCCTGTCTTGTCCCACGGTTAATTTTTGTGGTTCCTGCTCGTTTCGAATTTATAGCTATAAGAGCCGTGGCTCCCTGGTATAAATTGCGTAGCATGTTAACGACCAGAGAGGGAAAGCCATATAGACCGAGGGCAAAAAACAGGGTTCTCCAATTTACTAAGTCGAAAGCTTTCTCAGCATCGACCATAATAATACATGCCGGAGTAGAGTTGGTATTAAAATAGTCCAAGGCATGTATTAAAAATTCAGTATTGGCCGTCATTGATCTACCTGCTATAAAGCCGGTCTGATCTCTGTGAATTATCTCTTGGGCGGCCAATAAAAAACGCTCTGCCCATACTTTCATTAAAATCTTGTAATCTGAATTTAAAAGACTAATAGGCCTGTATGAATTGACATCTATAGGATTTTTGTCTTTTTTAACAAAGGACACAATTATTGCTTCTTTAAATGATGCAGGAACCAAACCACCCTGTTTAATATAATTAAATAGTTTTTTCAAGGGGGTGATTAATTCCCCGAAAAAACTTTATAAAATACGATAGGGAAGCCATCCTGCCCACATGCTTTTCCCCCGGCAGTTGCTTTGATAGATGCTAAAATCTCGGCAGATTCCACAGCAAATCCTATTTGGCTGATCCGATTTTCTGAAATTTTGGGAATATTCACATTTGCAAAATAATCCTGGATTTGTTCCTCCGCCACTGGATATTCTGTAGAATATAGTTGGTGAAAATGTTCTAGAAAGATCTGAGGGATCTCATTACTATTGACTACTTCACGACCAGTCTGAGGGTCGAGCACTTTCGATATTGTTGCGGCTTCTTGTTTTTTTCTTGTTGAATTAGCCAGAAGTTTACCAACTAACTGGCTTTCTTCGTACACTCTTTGTTGGTACATTTGAGAGCTGCAGATCTCCTCTAGGACAAAAAAATCCCTCAGGGCCATTCTAGCCAGGTTTAATTGATTAGGGAGCAACTGGAGCTGTAGAGCGTACTCTTTTTCGACCGCTGTTTGTAATGCGGTTATTTTATTCCTCCGAGCATTTGACTTGGCAGCCGTAAAGGCGATTATTTGGCCGCGGGCTGCTGCCTTGAACCCGCCCCATACAGAGAAGGGCTCCGCGGTATTCTCATTAATCTTAAAATACTCGGAGATCCACTCTCTAAAGCTTTTCACCCAATCCTGGTCTTGGAGGAGGTAGCGGTCCAGCTGCCACCTGGGCCGCTCTCTGCTCCCTCCCCCAAGTATCAATTCAAGCCCAACATATGAATGGTCGGAGAAAGGATTACATCCTATTCCTGCTTCCAAAACCTGAAGAGATCTGGATATAAGAAAAAAATCAATTTGAGATGATGTTTGAAAACGATGTGAATAACAAGTATAAAATTTTTTATCAAGATTAATATCTCGCCAGGGATCTACCAGTTGATATTCTTGTCTAATGGCCTCCACTATTTTTTTGGTATTTGGTTTCAGTTGTTTTTTATTTTTGTTAGAAGTATCCTTTCTTAGATCTTGTATAAAGTTAAAATCACCTCCTATAATAAGCTGTCCCGGTGCTCCTATCAGAAGCTCGTTTATTTGGACCAGGGCTGAGATGTCATCCGGAACCGGGCCATAATAATTTATGAAATTCACAATCCGACCCTGTAACCTAGTTGTCACCCATATCCATCTCCCTTGAGGGTCCCTATGTACTTGTAAAAACTCCCAGGGAAGTTTTCTAGAAAAATAAATAGCAACTCCTCTCATAGCAAGGCCTGCAGATGCAAAAAAAACGTTAGAGAAATCTTTGGGTAAAAATAACTTGGGGGAATTAGATTTTAAGTGTGTCTCCTGAAAAAATAAGACTTGAGGGTTGAATGATATCAACCATCTAATGAGAGCACCGTACTTTTTTTTGTTTAAAATACCATTAGCGTTGACTGATAGGACCTTACATCTACTAATTTCCATAAATAATTCTATCTATCGTATAAACTCCTAGGAAAATTTGCGTCTTAACTGTACCTTCTGCTCTAACTCTTTTTCCTGCAAAAAACCCTTGACCAGCCCCCCCTTCCCTCCCCAAAAAAGAGCCCACCCAACGAAATGTGGGAAAACCCCCATTGACCACACTGACCACATTTCGCCCCTCCCATCTGACTTCCTGGGTGTCATGGAATTACACCCTGGATGACCCCGCTTGCCCCAGAACCCCCAGCAATAGGAAAAAGAAAAAAAAACATGATAGGCAAAAGTTGACTAGCAAAAAGGCGCACCAGCACCTATAATTAGGAAAGCCCGTTTTTTTTTTCTAGTTACCATATAACATATCTACTAATTAAGCCATTCCTTTAAACTCACGATCCTTGCGAAATTTCTTTCAACAATGCCTGCGCTTCTTCCAAATCTGAAAACATAAAGAACTTCCCTTTAACTAATACCCGCAGCTTCGATTGTTGGGCAATCGAAGCTTGGGCACCATGCGCTTTAAACAAAGGAAGGATCCTAACAAATTATTTTCTTCTACGTGCGGCAGCGGCAGTCATGTCTGAGAAAATACGACACTTTGTAGTTTCATTTACTGGAAACTGCTTCTGTTGAATCGCCTTTGTCAGGATTCTTTCTTTGATACGGAAGTCTGCAAAGTTCAGCAGGATTGTTCGAGGCATAGTTGAGTTGGGGAAGGGGTGGGCTGGTACTCGATGCGCCCTAGTAATAGTCAGATCGCCTTCAAATTCCGGAAGAACATTCTGCTTGATAAAAGAATTGACCCATTGTAAGGTTTGGGAGCCTTCTATACCCTCCGGAACACCAACTATTCGGAGGTTTGACCTCCGAGAGTGGTTTTCAAGATCCTCCAATTTGTGCTCCAAATAGCTTTTGTTTTTTACTGCCTCTTTCGTCTCCCCAATCACCATACTCATTTGATCCTCAAGTACTGAGATTCTGGCTTCAGCCTCCTGGAGTTTAATAGGGAAGCAGGTCATTACTTCCTCAATTTTCCCTAGCCGTGAATGTAAAGCGGCGATTTCCAGTTTTTGAGTTTTTTCCATTTCTCGCACTTCATCCAATATAAGATTGACAAGTCTCTAATGTCGAGTTGGCGAGTCCCTGATGGCTCTGAGCTTTGACTCAGATTACTCTGTGCCTCCATGATACCCGGGTTCAGGTTTCCAGCCCTAGTATCTTCCTGGACCTGCCAATCCTGAGATAATAGTTGACTCAGCAGCGGCGATTGAGATTGAGGCTGAGATTGGGATTGTGATGGCGTCGAATGTAAAGAGACATTTTTCGGGCACTTGCTGCCTTCTTTTGGATCCCCAAGTGTCTTTGAGTAAGTTATTCTAGAGGGGGACATTCCTACTGGACTTGGTAGAATTGACGGAGTTGACGAGACCGCCTGTGCTTGACTATCCTCTGGTGACACGGATGAGGCTGGCACGGTTGGTAGATCTTTTATTTTTATAATTGAGCTTGGAGAAGGGGGTTGAAGAGTTGTTTTTTTCAGGAACAAAGGAAATTCTTTGGCACCTTTTAATCCCTTTTTAAGGCTGTCCTGTATTAGATTTTCCTGATGTAATTTACTCGACAAGGACGAAGAAGATACTACTTCTTTTAAGTCTACAGTCACGTTAGTCTGATCTAGTACATGTACCTCGCGTTCAGGAGAGGCGGTTAGGGGCATTTCCTCTTCTATGCTCTCAAGAGAACTATCAAGTCCATAAGAATCTATGGCATTCTCCTTATTGGTTAATCTTGCGGTTTCTTTCGCCTGGGCTAAGCGTGTTTTAGCCTTTAGGCGAGCCGCAGAGTCGACTTTTGCAACCGTGTTGACTTGCTTCAAGGTTTTGCCCATTTTTTTCCCTTTTTCTTTTCTGTCCTTATTTCTCCTTATAACCTCTCTTTGTTATCTGGGTCGCCCCTTAATTTCCCCGTACCTGAAATTGTCAAATCTTCAAAGGGGGAAACCCCTTCCAACCAAAGCACAGTCCCGCCGCTATCCTCCTGATGGACTGGAGAGAAATCCGTGCTCCGTGCCACTGCTAGCCTCCCAAGGTCTCGTCCTCCAGCAGCTGCAGCTCCTCAGCGTGCTCCGTATGGGCGCGTGAAAACCGACAGAACGGCCGTTCTGGAAATCCTTCCCTGCGGGTCGAAGAGGCAGCGGCCACGGCTGTCCCGCAGTCTCTGTACACTTCTCGCTAAATTGAAGGGGTCGGCACCTTTAACCGGCGCTGAGTAGCCTGGAAACACACTGCGTCCGCGATGATCGGCTAGTCAATTGCAGAGCGACCTGCAGAGCAACCTGCACGCCAGCACACCAGCCAGGTACGATTTCGCCATAGCTGGGGGGCGGAGCAGCGCGATCACCTGTGGCTACTCGGAGGCGTGGTTCTCCATAGCCCGTGCCCTGACTTGGCCAAAATATGACCTTCTTGACCAGGGTTTAAGGTACCTTTTTAATCCGTGCTCCCTAGGACTGCGTTCAACCTCCTTTTTCTGTCGCTGCATGTGACCAGGGGCCAGTAGTCCAAAAATAAGAAATAGCGATTCCTAAATTGTGAATAATAAGGAATGACAATTTGGTGATTGCTATGTCTTATATAATAATGCCAATCCTTTTCTAATAGCGATTCAAAATGATTCACATTTGCTAAATACCGAATCTCTATTAAGGAATTGGTATGCATCCCAAATTGCTAATGCAACTGCCGACATTACAAGTAGGAAATCCTGTTGCAGGACATATTGCTGGGCTGCCAGAGGAGTGTGAGGACTGTGTTTAGAGCCTAGAGACCTTATTTGACAATGTGTACACAGAAAATAGACAAAGAGGAAAGAGTCAGAAAGAGAAAACAAGGGTTTTGGCTGAGGAATGAGCCCTCCACAATGATAGGCTTTGTGGAAAGAAGTCCCTAAAAGTGCCCAAGGCAACAAAAACCGGATTTGGTAGTCTTTCCAAGAAAGGACTAATGCTGTGGAAGTCGCCAAATGCAGCACTGAAGACATTCGGAACCGCTGGTACAAGTTTAGTGGACAGACAAAGGACCAGCGAGCTAACAGGCTCAAAGAAGCAGCTGCTACTGGAGTAAGACCCTCTCCTGTAAGTCAGCCTACTCCCCTCGACCAACACGTGGAATCCACATTAACACCAGAAGCAGTGTCTTGGGTGACTGATTTTGATACTTCAGTCCAATGTCCTAAACAAACAAGCAAGTGATTCCCTTAAATGAATTTATATTAACAGAAATATATTTATATTATTGAGTATTCTACCGTTAAAAATGTAAAATTCTGCAATTTATCATGTTTTTCTATCATTGTTTTAGATTTTCCCAATCCTCCATTATAAGTGTTAAATTAGCTGTAGCTTATACCTAAAAACATAAAGGTTTTGAAACAATAATGTAGCATGTAATGCCGACACGCTATTAACTAATAAATAATGATTATTAAGTTTTTTTTTTTTTATTTACTTGATTTTACAAAAATACTAAAATAATTCCTATTTTGCAATAGATGAAACAGCTCAGCCGAAGGGAGAGGAGGGTGTACTGTGTTTTGAGGAGCAGGAGGAGGAAATGGAAGCAGGCCTAAACAAATTTCACCTCAACAGCTGACATAATCTGAAAGACATTCTCCATCTTGAGGAACAGGCGACAGCAGTTGAGGCGATGTCAAAGGGTTCAGTGCTAACAGGGCCAGGAGAATGAGTGGGCGGAATGTACAAGAGGCAGAACAAACAGCCATACATTTTAAATGTATGGAAAAAACATTACTTTCTGTGCAGCAGAGGAAACTGTAAGCTAATAAATTAACGAGAAGTGTAAGGAAAGAGCTTGGGAATATGATGAAGGAGGACATGTCAACTTTGCATGAGGAACAAGACAAAATGACAAATCAATGTAAGAAATAAAAGTAGCAATTAGTGGCTTGTGTGCCTTTCTGATTGAGGAAATAGTTCTACACAGATATTGGCAAAAATATGATGGGCAGGTCGCAAGGTTTTAGGATACACTGGTGCCTAGAAAGACTGTAAACCTCCAAATTGAAATGAGTCACTTCGGTGACTTCAGAGGAGTTGCCAGGGGCTCAGAAAAAAGTAACAAAGTGCATAGTGAGTCGTATATCTGTGAACGAAACATCATGCACATTGCAAAAATGCTCTTGCACAATTGAGGGAGAAGGTGTTGGTTACACCACTGGATCTGGAAGACCCAAGTAATCCGAGACAAACGCAAACACTAATTTACTAAATATTTTGTTTACATGCTTAAAAAAGTTTGAATACATTTAATGTGTACTCACTGATGCAAAATCACCATAAAGTGTAAGCCAAACATGGCTTTCGTTCTTTTAGTTTGTATGTTTGGTGACCTGTAAATCAACAAAATTTGTTAATACATTGAAAATAATATTTTTGTTGTATGGGAAATGAAAATTATTTCAGCAACGTACACTGGAAGTGCTTGTTTGTTGTATTAGTTCGACAAGCTCTTCCTTCTGCAGTTCTTATAGCATCATGTTTCGTATATTGTTCTGGAAGGGCCAGTAGGCCACCATCGTCTAAGTCATCATTATTAGACTCAATGGGAAGTTCTCTACATGTTGCTATGTTTTGCAAATTTACACAGCATGCTACGATTTTACAACTGGTCTTGGGTGCATACTTCAGTGCCCCACCACATTTGTACAAGCACATACATCTCCATTTTAGTAGTCCAAGTGAACGCCTCCACTGAGCAAGGTTTTTTTTTGCGCTGTATCTTCTTTCTCTTAGTGTACGAGGACTCATGTAACTAAGGTCATGGTCCATGGTCTGGTTGGATATGTCCTGTCCCCTAAAAAAATGAAGGATCTAATTAAATTACGGTTATCAAAAATGTGTTCCTAAATATGTAGATATCTTTTGTTTAAGCTTACCTAACAAGCCCAATTTCCTAACTTCTCTGGCAAATTGGCATATGGGCCACAATGACGAAATATACAGGTATTGTGGGTACTGGCAGAATACCGGGCTTACCCGTAGTATGAAGAGGCAGGTTTAGTGGATGTTGAGCTTTTATTGCGATACAGGATTGCTGATGGTGGACATAAAGTGCATGCGTACCAACAACACAGCCATTCGGGAATTCAGCCATATAATATAATCTTAACAGTGCAAGTCATGTTCCATATTTGGGAAGGACGTAAGTACATGTATTCTACTTAGATGTGCATCCAAACATTCTCTAAACATCTGGGAAAGAGCGTTTTAGGATGCCCCCCTGCAACAGTAACAATGCCGATAACTCCCTGAAGCTAGAAGGTGAAGGAATGCATTACTTGAACATGGGCAGGTATAGCCTGATTACTCAGGGTCCTTCAACTCAAAAGAGGGTGTAAATCATCTCAATCTGTACTTTCCATATATTTCCCCTCCCTTTGGTCAAGCAGCGTGACGCGCTGCCAGTAAACTCTCTCCTTCCTCCTCCTTCTCCTTTGCAGGAGAGCAAAAAAAATCCACATTTTCCACATCACAGCATATATGGCCCCACTGTGAATACTTGTTTCGCATACTGAGTTCCCCTTTATACTTTCCACCTGGACACCATATGTTTCCACTTGGTGGTAAATTGCATGTGCAAAAGCAGTATTCTGTAACTGTTTGCTATTTGGAAATGCTTTGAACATCTTGTTTGTGATTCAGTATTTGGGAATCGATGATAGTGATATTTCAACACCAAATCGGTGATCATTTGGTCCTCTAACCAAAATAACAAAAACATGCATTCTATGCTTTCGTACAGAATCAGGGACATGCATCAACCATTTTTGCGAGCGCAAATGGTGCGATTCGCAAAAATCGGCCGTTTGCGCCCGCAAAAAGGGCATTTGCGATGCATCAAGGTTCAAGGCACTCGCAACCTGAGAATTCGCAATTATTTGCGATTTCTCAAATTGCGATTGCATTTAAGGAATCGCAATTTGCAATTCCTTAAATGCAATGCAAGAACCACTTTAGAATAGCGATTTCGCTAATAGGGGGCGCAAATTACCATGAAGTTGAACTTGATGGTAATTTGCAAAAACTTTGAAAAATGCACTTTAGTGCATTTTTCAAAGTTTCATGTTGCGCACACACATGCCCTTGGGGCATGTGTGTGCGCAACATGGGTGCACATCACTATTTCAGGGGTGCAACAGGGTGTCATTTTGACACCCTTGCACCCTTGAAATTGCATGCGCAATTTGCGAGTACCTATTGGTACTCGCAAATTGCGCATGCAATCTCCCATTCATTCCTATGGGCCTGTAGGCCCATAGGAATGAATGGGGAGCCATTCCTTAATTGCGAGTCGCAATTTGCGAGTCGCAATTAAGGAATTTGTAGGAATTGCTATTTTCTCAGCGATTCCTACATGCATAGGCATTTGCGCTTCCTTATTAGCGAATCCTTATTTTTCGCTAATAAGGAATCGCAAATGGCATGTTTGATGTATGTGCCTGATAGAAACTTATATTTTGCGACTGTTAGCCAGTTTGAGACTGATTACTGAATCACAAAACTTTCCAGCATCCGACTCCAGGTGGCTTAAATGAGGCCAGACTCTTAACCCTGATGAATTAATGGACTCTTCCCTTGTAGCCCTTCCTCCTTTATAAAGAGCTCCTGTCTTGTGGCATTCACTAGTAAGTGTAGGGTCACTGGTGCACTGAGGAGACCCGGAAGTCAAGGGATGTGTGCTGCCTATGATGTTGGAATTGGTCCTAATGGTCCTACCCAGACAGTCAACAGTGCACCGCCACTTACTGCTACCAGCTGAATCAATGGGAGGAGTTGGGTCTGGAAAAAAGTCCTGCTTAGGGTAGATGGATTTGGAGCATTGTTTTTACTGGCCCAGCCCCTCCACTCTTCCACCGAGTCACTTCTCGGGCCTGCTGACTGCTTGTGGAAACCAGTCCTGACAGCCCCCCCCCCTTCCCCCCCCCCAGTCTTTTTCTCTTGGGGGACAGCCCCAGCCGCGGCCCGTGCAAGTAAGAGAGGTGGGGCCTGGAGGGGTGGGGGATTTCAACAGACGAGGACGAGGTAAAATTAATTATTTATTTAATTTTCCCTTGTGGTCATCTGTTGAATCCCCCCCAACCCGGCCCCACCGCTCTTACCTGCATGGGCCTCGGCAGGGCTGCCCACAGCTTCTTTCTGTGCATGGCTCCTGGAAGTAGCCGTATTGATAGGCTTCCTCTGCAGGAAAGAGCGCTCTGAAGGTGGCGAAGTCCGGCAATTTCAGAGACATAATCTTAAACTGACACTCTTTTGTTGTGGCTATAGAGGTATGAATGAATGATAATAACTTACATAGCGCACACTGCTACCCTACTAGGGCATCCGGAGACCTGTGGTCAGAGCGACAAAAAGTAACTGAGAGCAAGTGGGAACTGCCATGTTTAAGATTTTTCCAGAACATGTGGTAATTATATTCTGAGGAGGTACTTAATAGTAATGTATTCCTGTGCTTTGTTGACAAGAAAGAAAATCAGCAACCGATCATGCAAACTTTGTTGATGAGTGGTACGAGGAGTAGATGAGCTGTCAAACAAAAAAGTAAAGGCTTTCAAGGTGTGTATGGAACAGGTCTAAGAGATGAGTCAGATGAGTAAAAACAGGAACCCGTGAAGGTAGACCTAGCAATAGTCGGGAGACATCCATTACCACGCGGGCATTGCATCGCAATGCCTTTACATTGCGGGTATTACAACGCAAGTCGTTACGACTTGCGCTGGATGGCGCTCTAACCTAAGAAATAGTATGATTTACTATTCCAACACCTTCCCTACTGTACGTAGACTGGTGTTGGAATAGTAAATCATACTATTCCTAAGTCCAGTGCCCTCCAGCGCAAGTCGTTGTAACGACTTGCGTTGTAAAAACTGCGATGTAACGTACCGCGATCATTTTGATCGCGTTGTAACATCACATATTCGCAATAGTCTAGTCGCTGAATTTTGAATTACCTTTTTGTTTCTGCCGCAGGTAGTTGGGAAGTCCTAAACACAGGATTTGCATGATTAATCTGGGATAAGATCTCGGCTTGGATCATCTGATCTACTGGCAGAAGAGGGAGTATTTTTGTCCAAAGATGGATGTCAAAGAAACACAAGGATGCAACCTTATTTTGGAAAGCATAGGTTCGATTTCTTAATGAGGAAGCTGGAACGAGAGAGCGGCGCGTTCCATCGGCCACCACCCAGGTGATCATACAGATGAAGGTTTTACAAACATCATTACCACTGTTGTATCACTATTCAGATTTAGACATTTGGTTTTCATGCGCTCCACTACGGTGGAGAGACGGGACCGGAAATTGTTTTGAAGAACATCCAGATCGTTGGTATCTGATGGACATTTCAGTTCAGTGACTGGAAACCTGAGGGTAAAATAATGCTGTTTTTTCATTAGGCAGCTTTGCCCGACTTGTGGTGTTCTGCATGCATATTTTCTCCTGTAAGCACTTGAACCTTTCTCGCCACAAATCTGTCTCTGAAGACGTCATATCAGTTCCTTAGTCATGACTATGAGTGACATCTGTTCTCTTTCAGCAACTTCCTAGTGCTGCTCCAGGAAGTGTCTCCCTGCTGGAAATAATCTTCAGCTTCTAACCTTATGTCTGTGGGGAGATGTTCCAGTATATCTGCATGACTGGAACAGGGTCACCAGGGGTTCTCAAATACTCTTCATATAAATACATGCTCTCCATCCAAGAGAATTACTCAGATGAGGCCGCATCTAAACACACTTCTGAGGCAAAATTATTAAATAAGCAAGCACAGACAAATGAAATTGTGAGGGGAACCTGTTATTTATTTACCTCATGTACAACATTTGGGGATTTTTTCCTTCGCTGTAAAGCAGGATCATGCACTCTTCAATTCACACTTACTCTCAGACTGCCCTACCACGGTAGTTTTCTTTCTGTCAGCTGATCTGTGTCACCGGTTTCCTTATCTATATGGGTTCCGGAAACTTAATCACACACTAATCGTGTGAGGAACAACTTCTCGCCCAGCCTCAGCAACACTGAGAAAAAGGCCACAGCAGTAAATGGCATTTGAAGTATGTGCCTGGGGGGAGGCTTTCCCATTAATTGAGGAAGGGCTTCCAGGAAATCTAGCAGAGACCACCAAGGAAAGGTCTACACCTCAGCTATCCGTGTTTCAAGATCCCACAGAGAATGGAGTCTGGATCTGTGCAGCTTTTTTCCCCACTCTCTAAATCTCAAGTGATCCCTGACCAATTCATTGAAAAATCAAGTCAGCCTCCCTCAACATTCTAAGATGGCTGAACTCCAGCCATGCAGTCAGCATCCAGCTAATAAGAATGGGACATCAGCACTAGAACAATAACTGCTATAATTGAAGGGGACGTTCTCACTGTATAACCATACCTATGTGGATAATGCAGAATTATATCCTCTTCAATACCACCACAGCTGAATCAGTCCAATGTAAGATTCCACCCTATAGAGACTCATCGTGAGTATAAAGTATGGGGGTACTTCCATCATCCCTGGAATGTACAATTACTGTATGAAATGATACACGTGTTGCACAATATCTTTGCAGGAAATCTAACAGAGACCACCAAGGAAAGGTCTACACCTCAGCTATCCATGTTTCAAGATCCCACAGAGAATGAAGTCTGGATCTGTGCAGCTTTTTTCCCCACTCTCTAAATCTCAAGTGATCCCTGACCAATTCACTGAAAAATCAAGTCAACCTCCCTCAACATTCTAAGATGGCTGAACTCCAGCCATGCAGTCAGCATCCAGCTAAGAAGAATGGGACAGCAGCACTAGAACGATAACTGCTACAATTGAATGGGACATTCTCATTGTATAACCATACCTCTGTGGATAATGAGGAATTATTTTCTCTTCAATACCACCACAGCTGAATCAGTCCACTGTAAGATTCCACTCTATAGAGACTCATCACAAGCATAACGTCTGTGGGTACTTCCATCATCCCTGGAATGTACAATTACTGTATGAAATGATACACATGTTGCACAATATCCTAAGTGAGTAACATAACAGAGAAATGATGAAAAGGAAAGTTGAAGGTGCAGATGAAAATAGCACTGGTGGCATTCAACCAAATAAAAGAAATTATCAAGGTGAAGCACGGTGAAAATGGGGTAAGTGGGGCCAAAACCAAAAAGCATTTTTTGTCCTGTTTATGTGTTTGCTTGAACATTTGCAATACATAATAATGTAAAGGTGTGGTGAAAAAGAGCGAAGCTAGCTAGTAAATTAATTGTGTTGGGAAGGCAACACTCCAAATACAACCACAAAGTTTAAGCTCCCCTCTCATTACACTTCTTCACACTTTTGAACCTTGTTAGTAGAATAAAGAGAAACGGGAGATAAAAGACAAAAAGTGCATGGACCTCAAAAGAGGCAGATTAGCAGAGATAAACAATTTGAAACACAACCTAAAGTTATGGTCCATGAGACAAACTAAAGATTAGAAGGGGGGGGAACAGTTTTAACAAGGTCGGACTTGCCTACAGGGCAATCGGGCAGTGTCTGATGGGCTGATATGGCAGCACTGGCGTAGCAAGGGGGGGGCGGAGGGGGCGGTACGCCCCGGGCGGCACGAGATTTGGGGGCGGCAGGTAAATTTATCGCCAGCACCCCCCCCCCCCCTGCTCTTAGGCGCTCGGCGGCGGCGGCAAAAGGCAGGGACCGCCACGGGCGGCAGAGTGCCTAGCTACGCCACTGTATGGCAGGTCAATGTGCGGGCCATTTTTTCAGCTATTTGGGGGTCTGTTTTATGGTCTGTTGGGCCAGGTTTTACTGTTGATTTCCCTGATATATTAAACAAACATTGTCTGCAGCAAGCTCAAATCCATGCAGACTTCCATACCCTCCAGAACACTTATACAGCGCATCTTAACATGTGCAAAACTGCCCCAATTAGCAAACATGGACTACTTTTTAACTTTCAAATTCAGTAATGGGGCCACTTTTAATTTGGTTCCTGGACCTTAATGCTGCCCCAGTCCGATAAAAGGTCTCAAAATCCATATGACATGGAGATTATGCCTAACCGAACTACCACCAGGGCTATGTTATGGAAGGAATGAAATATGAAAACAAGGCACAGCAGAAGACAACAGCTGAGAGTGTCACACAGCTATATGTGGTGAAAGAGTAGTGCAGGCCAAAAACTCATGCTGATGAGAAAGAGATGAAGAGTTCACTTGAAGACAGAGTGCATGAGCTGTAAGGTCGTAGTTAAAGGAAACCCTGTCTTTGACAAGCTTGAAGGAGTTTATGGCCTTGGCACACAGGCACACCTATTCTGTGTTTTCAATAGATTGAAACATGATTAGACAATGGGAGCAGGAAACTGAATTAGCCAAGAATACATGGAATCTGATAAGAGGTGTTAGCAGCACAATGATAGAGCACACACACAAATAAATATGATTTCAACCCACATACACATGCATTCAAAAGTAGAAAAATACTTCGTTTGCTAAGCATTGTTAGAACTGCAATAAAGGATGTGTAGAGAATTAGGTTAAAGTTTCGGGTCTCAAGTGACTTCCTGTTTTTCCATACCCAACATATACCAAAATGTAACTGCTTAGTAATTCATTATTTGAACTTTTGTAACAAGCATTGTCTGACTGTGTATCTAAGTAGCTTGCTGTGAAGCAGCAAATTGAGACTGGCTGTTTACCTGTGGGGGGACGGTCGCTCTCCCTGCCGCTACGGTAAAGAGCTGTTTTTACATTGCCAAGAGGAGTTGGTCTGTTTCTTTATTGTTAAGCTACCCTGCAACAGTTGGCGAGCCAGATAGAAGCCCCTCTTGCCCTCAACCAACTGCTGCCACCAAATACCCCCTGCCCCCGCTGCATAGATCATTGCACATCTTTGATGAGGTGAGAAGACACTGTGTTGCCTAAAGTTCTGCCCATTCACAGGGGGACGGGTAGGGTCCGGAGATTGCTGTCTTTAAGGTGAGGATAATGCGGATTTCGTTCCATGTTTTTGTATATACTGTATGACTTTTCTCTTTTTTTTTTTTAAACAAATTTTATTGAGTTTTACATGGCTAACTAGGTACATTCTCTAATATAATCAAGCCAAAGTACATATACTTCAATTATTGGAATCATTATTGCATGTAATACCGCATAGAAACGTGGCTCCCTATACAATCACACCCTCCCACCCATTGCCTAAGAATCATGCCCAACCCAATAATCATTTGGTGCGCATTTTTGGTATCCTTTATCCTAGAACAGATCTACCCTCCTAAAATTTCCCCCCACCCATCCCTCCCACCAGGCGTGTCACTTACTATCAGTGTTTTAAACTGCGGACTGGGGTTGCTGCAGTCTAGCTTCGCAAATGGGGCCAAAATAGTGCTTTGGGATCCATCCCTCAGTGCGAGCGGGGGCGTATTGTGCTCAGTGTCTGGTTCCACTACTTTATATGGTGCGCAGGGGTAAGCTATCTAATCTACTTCTCCAGGAGCTTCAGCCCTGGGTTCCTCGTCACCAACATTGTCCGGGATCTTCAGTAACACCACCAATGTTTCCCATGCCATCGCTGCCTCTAATGCCCTCTCACTTCCCGCTCGTTTTGCTAATTGCAGCCTAACTATTCCTTCACACTCCGCCCACTTGATTTGTTCCTTCTTCCATCTTTCTACATTTGGGCCCCACTTTGCTTTCCAATGCATAGTGATATCTCGTTTAGCTAATAATAGCCCCAAATCTAGGAATTTGCTTGTAATTTTATTTTTGGCCGTGTGGGGGAACCAATGTTAGAGGCAGGGTCTCATAGCCGGCTCCAATTCCCTGTCAGTGACCTCGGTCAATACTGCGACCACTTCAGCCCAATAACTACCCAGTTGCGGGCAATCCCAAAGCATATGCCGAAAGTCTGCTCCCTCCCTATTGCAGCGTGGGCATGCTGCTGTGTGGGTTTCGAAATATTTATTAATCTTCGCCGGGGTGAGATATGCTCTATGTAAAACATAAAAGTGCACCAGTTGGAATCTGGCATTTCAAGAACTCTTCCACGCCCTTTCCACAAGATCAGCCCAGGTTTTTTCCGGAATCTCCTCCCCAGGTCTTCTCCCCATTTTAGTCGCAGTGCGGTCAAGGGCACTAGCATTTCCTGTGTCATACGCCTATATAGACACGTGACCGCTTTAAAGGTTCCTGCCGCCGTCACTATGTATTGACATCCCATCGATGTCTGCGGTTCAGTGAGCCCCTCCCTCCAGTGTTTTCGGATGGCTGCGGTGAGCGCCGAGTGTAATAAAAGTCCCCTCTAGGCAGGTCATACCGTTCTTGTAAGTCATTGAAGGGAATCATAGTGTTGGCCTCATATAAGTCCCCCATAGTAGTCAATCCCCGCTCCCTCCAGTTCACCAGTCCCTTCCAGGTACCCCCGTGCGGTAATGCATCACACATGGACAAGGGAATTTCAGGCGCATAGGGACATTTGATCTGTGCCCGCTTCAGGCTCCTGTTCCAGCATTGCCGTGCTGTTCTTAGATCCCCCGGGACAGTATGAATTCGGATGGGCAGCTTCAGAATAATTTGGGACAGTACCCGCAGCGTTGGAGCCCTATCTCTTAGCTCTTCCGTCCCACAAAGTCTAGACGCTACCTCCTGCGTGAGCCATTGTAACTGAGCCGCCAAGTAATAAGCCTCAAAATCAGGCACTGCCAGGCCGCCCTCCAACCTTGATCTCATAAGGACTCCCAGTGCTACCCTCCGTCTGCCAGTTCCCCATAGGAATCCCGTAACCATTGTCTTGAGTTGAGCAAAAAATCTTGCCGGTATCCAAATCGGCAATGTCCCAAAATAGTACAGCAGTCTCGGGAGGGTCACCATTTTAAGTAGGGCCACTCGTCCAGCTACTGACAGAGGCAGAGCCCCCCAGAACTCAAAATTACCTTTCATCTCCCTGATGGTTCTACCTATATTACCCTCCAGCAGATCGCCCTGTGTATGGTATATTTGCGTCCCTAGATATGTCAAACACCTGTATTCCCATTTCACTCCATCCGTTTCTTGTGGGCCAGCTCTATCTTCGGTTGTCGGGAATAGGCAGGACTTCGCCCAGTTTACTTTGAGCCCTGCTACACTTCCAAGGTTGCGGAGTAGATCCTTCGCTCCGTGAAGCGCTTCTCTCGAGTTCGCCAAAAACAGTAGTAGGTCATCCGCATAGAGCGCGATGTAGTGAGTCTGCCCGTACACATTGAGGCCCTGATAATGTAAGCCTGTCCTGGCCCTAGCAGCGAGTGGCTCCATGGCCAAGGCAAACAAGAGGGGGGATAGCGGGCACCCCTGCCTTGTCCCCCAGCCTACTTTACAGGTATCAGATATTAACCCACCCGTTTTAACCCTTGCAGTGGAGTTTTTATATAGTAGGGCTGTCCAAGCTACAAATTTGTCCCCTAACCCAAATCTATGCATTACCTGGAACAAGTAAGGCCATTCAAGACTACCAAATGCTTTCTCTATGTCCACTGCAAAGATAGTCGCTACATCTTTCTGATAGGAATCGGCCTCCAAGATCCGCAGGAGGCCGCGTACATTAATAGCCGTGTTCCTGGTTGGAATGAACCCGGATTGATCCTTGTGTATTAGCGTAGTCATATATGGAAGGAGGCGGGTGGCTAAAATACGACTCAGGATCTTATAATTTGTATTAAGCATAGAAAGTGGGCGGTATGCAGATCTGTCCCAGGACGGTTTCCCGGGTTTTAGCAGTGGAATAATGATTGCCTCCCGAGTTGTTGCAGGCAGTTGTCCCACCTGTTTCGCATCATTATATAGTTTTACCAGTCTAGGGGCCAGCAGCTCAGTGTACGCTAGGTAAAATTCAATCGGTAGACCATCTGTCTCCGGCGTCTTGTTCCTAGCCATGTGTTTAATAGCTCCTCTCACTTCTCTGAGTTCGATATCCCGACCCAGTGTGTCCGCCTGTTCCTCACCTATGTGTGATAGCTCCACCGCATTTACGAACCTATTTATGTTATCTTCTATCCGGGTCAATCTACTCTTATACAAGTCTGCATAATAATCAAGGAACAGATCGTTAATATCTTGTTGGTTATCGCATACCTCTACGCTTTGGTCTTCAAGCTCCAAAATTACCGTTCCTCTCCTAGCCGGGTTAGCTAGCCAAGCCAGGAGGGTCCCGGACTTGTCTCTTTCAGTGTGGGCGCGAGTGATATATTTCTTTCGAAGCAGCGCAGTCGCTCTACCTGCGCTGCTACTGCCTCCTTCGCCTCTATGAGTTCCCCCTGCTTATCAGGTCTCTCGGGGCGTTCACGCTCTACCTCTCATAGGCGCTGATCTGCCTCCTGCAAGAGCACTTTACACACTCCCACCATCTCTGAAATGCAGCGTCCCCTAATGATTGCTTTAAAAGCATCCCATTCTACTGAGGTAGTAGTCGCTGTGCCAGCATTCTCTTGAAAATATTGGGTAATGCCAATGCCCACTGCTTCACGGAAAACCTGATCCTCTAAGGCGTCAGGGCGCAGGCGCCATGTAGGTATTTTAGGCCTTGTGCGAGACCATTGTACCCTTAGCAGGATCGGGTTATGAGCCGATATTGTCCTAGTGAGGTATTCACTACTCTGTACCCCCTCATGCACATCAGGCGAGCACAAAACAGCATCCAATCGAACATGAAGGTCGTGCAGAGCAGAGAAAAAGGAATAATCCCGAATCCCTGGGTGCTGCGCTCTCCAAGAGTCCACTAAACCCCATCGCTGCTGCCAGTCACGCCTTGCTTCCGCTATTTTATGGATGGGTGCATCAGGGAGGGGAGGGTGGGAGCGATCCAGGACAACATCAGATATACAATTGAAGTCTCCCCCTAATATTACTGATCCTGTTAATATGGGCGCCAACTTCCCTGAAAGCTGTGACAAAAAGGCAGGTTGCTCCGTGTTGGGAGCATAAACGTTCCCCAGAACTATATCCTTACCATCTAGTTTCCCGGACACTACAACATATCTGCCTTCTGGGTCCGTGATTTGATTTGTGCATTGAAAGGGTACACCTGCCCTTATCCAAATCAGCACCTCCCTGGCGAATGCCGAATAATCAGTATAAAACGCTTGGCCTCGCCATCGGCGCTGTAGGGCTGCTCCTTCCTGTGCCTTTATGTGAGTCTCCTGGAGCAAAGCTATCTGAACCCCCCCTGCGGACTAAGTATGCGTGTATTTTATGGCGCCGCAACATTGAGTGCATCCCCCGCACATTCCATGAAATACATTTTAAGTCAAATGGGGTACCCATCCCGTTAAGCTAAGCATTCTTCCGGTCCTTGTTTCTATTGTGACACGCCTGTTCCCAACTAACAACCCGTCAAATAAACTAAACCCACAACTCCCCCTCCCCAGGACAGGTACTGCACAACTAGTCCCCATCCAAACTGTATTGAAATACACAAAGTCCTCTAGTGGCTACAGAGGTGCAAGGGAGCGCGGCTGCCACCAAAGGTGCCCCTACAATGGTTCCTGTATTAGCCCAAAGCGCACCGGTCCTGGATGGTCGAACCCACCCCAACCTCGGGGGCGCACCCAGCCGCCCCGCCCGTTCTCCCCGGTGCCCCTCAACCAAAGAGGAGAGAAGAGGAATGTTAAAGTGTGGGGGAATACAGATAAGAGAGGAGCGAGAGGGTAGGAAAGGAAGGAGTAAGGCAGTACGAGAGAACGGCCAGAATCCGATTATGCAATCTCATCAGGGTCACATGTGGCATCTTAACACTACCGCTCTGAGAAGTGTCTGAGTCCGATCCACCAGATCCTCTCTCCGACCCGGAGCCTTTCTCCGATGGCGATTTGTGTCCCTGCAACATGGTCGCCACTGTCTGTAGTGCCTCTGCTCTCTCTTTCTCCGTCTGCGAGGAATTCGGCTTCTTTGGAAGTCCTCGTCGCGATCGCCTCTGACGTCTCTTCTCCAACTCCTGTCCTCCGGGAGGAGTCGTTCGATTTTGCGTTGCAGGTAGACTATCTGTTTTGTAACTTTCAATCCAATCCCATGCTGCTTTGGGATCATCGCAGAAGTGTGTCTGCCCTTCAAGTATTATCCCTAGACGAGCCGGGAACATCAACGGATATTGAATCCCTTCTTCTCGCAAGGCCCTCTTAACCTCGAGGAAGGAGGTGCGACGCCGCTGAACCTCCAAGGTATAGTCAGGGAACAGCGACACCTTACTGTTTCCAACCATGAAGGGCCCATCCCTGCGTGCTTTTTGCAACAGCATATCCCTGTCTTTAAAATGGAGCAGTCTAGCCACCACAGGGCGCGGGGGTCTCCCTGGAGCCGGTGGTCTAGCAGGAACTCGATGCGCCCTCTCCAAGGTGTAGAATTGGGACAGGCCCTCCGGCGCCACCACATCACGTAGCCAACTCTCCAGATAGAAGATCATGTTGGTGCCCTCCACTCCTTCCGGCAAACCCAAGATCCTAATATTGTTCCTCCGATTTCGCCTTTTGGCATCTTTGGCTCTTTTTTCTAAGACATGGACTCTGTGGGATATTTCCCCCATCTGTTTAGACAAGGTCAGTTGCTCCGGCACAATCTCTGCCAGTGAGGACTCAGTCTGTTTCACTCACTCCGCTAGCTTTGTGTGCTCTGCCCTTAGGAGGCCCAGGCCCACCGCCACATTACTTATGTCCTGGTGAAGCGTCTCCTTGGTGTCGGCAATGGCCTCCAGAATTTGAGCCAACTGCTGTTGGACTGAGTTTTCCAAGGCCGCAAGACTAGGTTCCTTCTGGATCTGATCTGGTGCAGTTTCCTCTTGCTCGGGGGGGACCCCCGTCTGCTTACCTCTGGGTTTCCCCATCATCGAGTGGTAGTAGTGTCCTCCTTAGGGTTTGGGTCTCCCCTCACTAGGCCACCAGGGATCAATTGGTGGGGTTTCAGCACGGATGTACTCTTCGTACCCCTCAGGGCCAAGCCCGCACACCTTCATGGTATCCTGTCGTGTCCACACTGCCTACGCCGGTTATTCAGATTCCTCCAGTGTCTCTACGAGGGATCCATCGGCTCATTGTGGCAATGCCCTATGACAATGGCTCATATGGGCAGTACCTGAGTGCTGACTCCGTCTTTCCAGTCGGCACTGTCTCTCCCAGCTATATTCAAGGAGGCCGGCGCACCTCTTCAGCACTGTTCCGACCTGCCCAGCGCGGTTCCACAGTAGCCACTCGGTCGGGTTGCGGTCCACTAGTCCAGAGATGAACCCCACGCAGGCCGCCCTCATCCCCCCGGGCCGCTGGGTATCTCAGAGCCCCCCTGCGTGCCAGCGTCTGCCGGGGTGTCTGCCCCAATCTCCCGGTAATTGGAGGCTACAGACCAATCCAAGACCGAGTAGTTCCCAGGCGGTGTATCCCCAGAGCAGCGTCCACAGTCCCAATCAAGCCCAGCTGGTGTCTGGAGAGCTGCGTGGCGTCCCTGCCGTCAGAGCTCCAGAGCAGGGCCAACTCCCTCACCACTCCAGATCCAGTGCAGTGCTCAACAATGCCGCAGGACTCAGCCGTCTCCCTTCTTTCCTCTAAATGACCTCCTCAATCTGCAGCCTTTCAATGCTCAGGCCCGATGCCTCTCCTCCGCCGCCAGGCCGCCAAAAACTCAAGCCGCCATCTTGCAATGCAGTCTCCTCAGCCTTCGTCATCAGAGAAGAAGGATCACGCCGTGGGGAACCTCCGGCCGGCACAAACCGTGCCGATGTCCCCTCCGGTGGCAGCCAGCGTAGCGATATCACCGGAAGGACGACCTAAGCCGGCGGGTCGCCTCCATTCGATCAGGACTGAAATGTTTTCCCAAAGTCCCCTGGTGTATAGGCATCCGGTGTGGGGGGGTAGCACTTCAGTCCTCCTCCATCGACAGGTCACAAATCATTCGGGTGTCGGGGAGCACCCCGAGGGCGGCCCGCCAAGAAGCGCTCCCAGACACGCCCAGGCTCACCTGACCGCCGACCATTAGCGCGGGGCTCCAATGCACAGGTCCGCCTCTCGGAACGATCTACCGCAATACCGGTCTCCGCTCGGCACTGCACGGCGGCTCGGACCTCTGATGCTGCACGTCCCTCTGCTAGTTCCGCCACTAATCATCTGTGCACGCCCAGTCTTGACTCTTCACCTCCTCCAGCAATGCCTCGGGGCTTTAGGGCACCATCTTGCCCGGATCGTACTGTTGCTCCGTCCCGTGCTGTTTCACTCGTCTCAGCACTCTACGATCTCAGAGGCATCCGGGCATGCTCCGGGACACTTCCAATGCTCAGGGGTCCCCTCGGCGCGCGCCCGGGCTCGGCCCGATACGGTGATAAACAGGATAATTGAGCTGGCCGGCGCGAAGCTCTCGGCTCACACGTCCGCCATTGTTGGCTCACAAGCCACGCCCTTGACTTTCTCTTTTGGCAATGGTAAACACAGATGTAGATATAAGAGATATAAGGTTATCACATGCAAGATTGTGTACATGTGTTGCACAATATTAAGTTGAAGATGTTGCATAGTCAGTTAACATGTTTTCCCAGTATAAAGTTGGAAGTGGTCAATGTGGGTGCTTAGAAGTTAGGTTGTCAATACGTGCTCCAATATTTGACATACAGGGACTGCTGAAAGGCTGATGTCGCTAAACTTTACCTCCAAGTAAGATCTGAACACTCTAATTGCCTCCTGGACCTAATGTCCATAAGTCATTGCAGGGTCTATAAGACACATGGCTAGAAGGTTATCTTCTCTACGCGCGAAGAGAAGTGGCCAATGGTGGTCAACTGCATTTACCGTTTAGAGCTAGAACATTTAGAAGTAGTTGAAGTGTTCATATTTTAAATATGCCGACAGTGAATGTTTGTGTGTGCGTGTAAATGGAAATGTGGCCACAGATTGATGTTGTTGTATAATGCTGTATAATGTTATTGTGATACATAATGTTTAATATATGATTGTTTTGACAAAATTGACAGATTTTCTTGTTTATGAGGACTAGTGTGAAAATTTGAAAGAAAAAATAATATTGACCAGACAGATAAAAGATAAATTGTAAGAGATGTTAGAAATACAAGAGATTATGGAGACTCCTCTAGTGCACATACAAAAGACCTTTCCAGGAGATCAGAGAAAATTACAAAACTACTGTCAAGAATGGTTTCAAGCCACTTAGAAATATGCGTATCCCTGGGCGAAGGAAGAGCCATTTGATGATAAAATGTTAGAGCATATCTTTATGCATCTTAGAAGCAAATATGCAGGAGCCAAATTGCAGAAGCGAGAAGCCACCTTAGCTTCATGGCAAGTCTATTGTGAGAGGTCTAAGGACTCCTCAAAGGTTGATGCCCCAAGAACCCCTCCGCATCCCCACCTCCATATGATCCTATGAGTACTTCTCTCAAGGTACCTGGTATACATCCACTGACACAGCTACAAGGAACAGCAGTGGGATATGAGAACCCTGAAGTTGGGACCCCAGAAGAACTCCCTAATGTCTCCCTACAAATGTCAAAGCCAAGACATACGAGCACTCCAAAACAGCAATTAAGGGTGGGTGGCGCTCAGTGTTCAGGTCAAATAGAATCGCAGTTCACTCTGCATTTAGATCCGGCCTCTCCCCAGGAGGATAGAGGTGAAAAGCAGAGTCCAGGAGACAGTGATGATCAGTCATATGTTTCAACATCCACATCACAGTTGTTACAGAAAAGAGACACAACAGAAAGGGTAGTTAGGGAATGAATGTCTACTCCACAGCAAATAGATGCAGATGATGCTAGATGGAATGAGTATGTGGATTGGGCTGATAGTATGGTGCAATGGCCAGTATCCCAAGGAAGAGATAGGACTGAAGATAATCTACTGCCTTGACAGAAGGAGAAAGGGAACGTATAGTTTCACCAGAGAGTGTTGTAGAATGGTTGTCACCAAGTGAAGGTAGGAGAGATGCGAGAGAAGTGTGGAGAGAAGGATATTCTCATGATCTTTTAGGATAAATTCAGGGAAGTTTTGGGAGGATGACAAATAGAATAGAATCCATACAAAGGTGTGTATATAGCATGGGTGAAATACTTAGATCCTCAAAGTCTAGGCACTCCACTTATGATATTAGCACTTAAGAAAGGCCCCTTATCGATTTTGATCACACAAAGGGAACAAGGGGATTGCCTAATCACTTTGGTACTAGAGAAGGAGAGCAGGATATGTTCTCTAAAGCTTGAAACTCAGAGCAACAGAACTTGAGCAGTTACAGTTTCAGGGAACACATTTGCCAGCCAGACCCCAGGATGGGATCATGTGAGACTATGGGTGGATTGACACTACATGATAGCCCAATGCAGCAGATGAGTGTTCAATCAGTTTTGTGCAGCGCGGATCTTACCCCCTAGTGAGATAGCTGCTGAAGGAGAGAATAGTTGGTACAGTGTTGTACCGTAGGTGGATAATTTGGCAGAATGGACTGAAGGGTTAGCTTCACAGATGAGTCCATGGTCACAAGAAGGGTCCGTTGATCCACATGATATGGCAATTGCTGAGGATTGCATTCTTTATGGTGAGGGAGATCCTGACTGGGATTATTCATATATGCGGAACTGTTTGCACGATCGCAAAAATATGCCAGACAGCACAATCCCCAACATTCTGCCAGCCCCATATATCAGATGACCCTGATACGCAAGGGACCTGGGGCACGCCATTATGTTCCTTGGCCACAGATGGACAAGGAGAATCTCAAGAAACTGTAACCATCGCTCACAGAGGAAACGGAAATGGATTAGAGCTTTTGAAAAGAAAACTGCAGGCATCACCTTGGCAGTGAGAGACATAAGGAGTTTGCTTAGCTCTCTTATGGGCGATGAAACAGACACTGTTCTTCAGAAAGCTGGAGTGAGAAATGTTACCCTCATGGAGACTAGATATGATGGATCTCCATTTAACTTAGTTAGGACAGTAGTTTGGGATCAGCTGAGGAAAATGTATCCAGACAGGCCAGACATTGGGTCTTTCATGGCTCAATCAATGTAGCCAAATGAGGATCCTGCTCAGTTTTTTAGTAGGATGAAAGAAAATTGGACCCAAGAAGTAGGTCAGGTTTGGGAAGTAGCAGGAGGAAATGCTGTGTTATTTTACAACGTAGTGAAGAAAGGGTTACCCTTTGAGGTGCAGGACAACCTTGATAATATAGTGGCATTGGAAGCCAAGCCCTGGACAGAGATACAGGCACATATAATCCATTTTTGTAAGAAGAAGCAGGAGAAAGAGAGAAACAAGCAGGAAGTGACAGAGAAAGCGGCAGCTAAGTTGATGCAGCAAAAGCTGGTAAAGAAAGGAGCAGTGGAAGGAGCTGTAGTTGCAGCCACCACTCAGATGACTGCAATGTCTGTGGGATCGGTCCCAGGGACCACCCAACAACAGTACCTACAACAGCAGGATAGTGTAAGGGTACAAGGAAGTAATAGAGGAGGACAAAGAGGAATAGGAAAAGGCAGGTTAGTTCCCCAAAGGATGGATCAAGTATGTAATTACTGTCACAGATATGGACATTTTATTAGAGATTGCAGAACTAAGAGATGGAATTAACAAAGTGGAAGGACAGGAGTTTAATCCCACAAATAATATATGTACCTCAGGTATCACCACAAAATGAGCAGCAATCAGTAATGCCTCAAGCACAGCAAGTGCTGCCATAACAAAGTTACCAAGCACTTCTAATGGTGGTTCCACCCCAAAATGGACAAGGAGTGTGATTGTTAGAGGAGGAAATCCTCTCCAGACAAATTATGCAGGAAGATACATGCAATGAAGGTGCCCACAGAGTATTTCCATGTGTCCAGTATTGTCAGTGATGTACTGGCTAGATAAGGAACCCACTGTGACGATAGCTATCAATAACAAGAGGTATTAATTCCTCGTAGATACAGGAGCAACCCGATCTTATATTAGCGAGGGAGACTTTCCAATTTCTAATAGATCACTGGACACACAAGGATTCTCTGGGGAAGTAATGAGGGTTCCATTTACCAAACCAGTGGAGATGGAAATATGAGGGAGGTACATTGATGTATGTTTCCTGCCTGTTTTCTCCAGCTGCCCCAGCTAATCTGTTAGGGAGAGATCTTATGGCCAAGTTAAATATGACCATTCATTTTGAGTCTGATGGTACCATGATTTGTTCTACCGCTGGAGTTTCACCTTCCAGGTTTATGGCAGTGACCGTAGAATTCTCTACTGGAGATCAAATTAGAACGTGACCTGCTTATATGGAAGCAGTTACCACAGCAGTGTATACAATCATTGCAGAGATGCCAGAGTTACTAGGAAGAGAGGTCCAGTTACTCAAAGAATTTCTTTTCCGGAGACAAGGGCAAGATTCTTGAATGCCTGGCATTGAGTTAATATTGCAAATGGAGGCCTTAGAGGTAACACCAACCTATGGCCATTCTGATAGGCAGTGATCATAACCATGTTTTATGGGCATGTGTTATATTCATTGAGATGAGTAAAATGGGTAGGAAAGTGTTAAATGATCAACTGTTTGATGACAATTCTAAGAAAACAGTAGTAGTCTTTTGGGATGACATACCACTGAAGACAGTATTAGAAGTAAGGACGCCTTTACCAGGTAGAGCTTTTGATTCTGTTAAGGAAGCAGACCTTTCCCTAGTAGGCCTTATTCATACTGCTACACCATTTAAAATTACATTAAAGGAAGGTGCTATCTTACCTAGAGTTAGGCAGTATCCTCTTTCTAAAGAAGCAGATAAGGGATTGTATACAATCATTGCAGAGATGCCAGAGTTACTAGGAAGAGAGGTCCAGTTACCCAAAGAATTTCTTTTCCGGAGACAAGGGCAAGATTCTTGAATGCCTGGCATTGAGTTAATATTGCAAATGGAGGCCTTAGAGGTAACACCAACCTATGGCATTCTGATAGGCAGTGATCATAACCATGTTTTATGGGCATGTGTTATATTCATTGAGATGAGTAAAATGGGTAGGAAAGTGTTAAATTATCAACTGTTTGATGACAATTCTAAGAAAACAGTAGTAGTCTTTTGGGATGACATACCACTGAGGACAGTATTAGAAGTAAGGAAGCCTTTACCAGGTAGAGCTTTTGATTCTGTTAAGGAAGCAGACCTTTCCCTAGTAGGCCTTATTCATACTGCTACACCATTTAGAATTACATTAAAGGAAGGTGCTATCTTACCTAGAGTTAGGCACACTACGAACACGCCTTCACGACGCCGGGATCCAAGAGAAGGCCCTGGACTGGACCACATCCTTCCTTTCCGGCAGAACACAAAGCGTCCTCCTCGCCCCCTTCCGATCCAAGGCCACCAAGATCATCTGCGGCGTACCCCAAGGCTCCTCCCTCAGCCCAACGCTGTTCAACATCTACATGGCACCCCTCGCCCACGTCGCCCGACAGCACAACCTCAACATCATCTCCTACGCCGACGACACCCAGCTGATCCTCTCCCTCACCAAAGACCCTCACACCGCCAAAGCCCACCTCCACGAAGGAATGAAGGCCGTCGCCGAATGGATGAGGACCAGCCGCCTGAAGCTGAACTCGGACAAGACGGAGGTCCTCATCCTTGGTTCCAACCCTTCAGCCTGGGACGACTCCTGGTGGCCAACATCACTGGGAACAGCCCCGCCACCCACCGACCACGTACGCAACCTAGGGGTCATCCTCGACCCCACCCTCTCCATGACTAAGCAGGTCAACGCCGTTTCCTCATCCTGCTTCAACATCCTCCGAATGCTCCGCAGGATCTTCAAGTGGATCCCCACCGAAACAAGAAAAACAGTCACCCAGGCCCTCGTCACCAGCAGGATGGACTACGGAAACGCCCTCTACGCAGGAACGACGGCTAAGCTCCTGAGACGGCTGCAACGCATCCAGAACGCCTCTGCACGTCTTATCCTCGACATCCCCCGACGCAGCCACATCACACCCCACCTGAGAGACCTGCACTGGCTCCCTGTCAACAAGAGGATAACCTTCAAGCTCCTCACCCACGCACACAAAGCACTCCACAACTCCGGACCAGCCTACCTCAACAGACGACTCAGCTTCTACACCCCCACCCGCCAGCTCCGCTCGACCAGCCTCGCCCACGCCACAGTCCCCCGCATCCGGAAAACGACCGCCGGCGGCAGATCCTTCTCCCACCTCGCCGCCAAGACCTGGAACACCCTCCCCACCAACCTCCGACAGACCCAAGACCTACTGGCCTTCAGAAGACTCCTCAAGACCTGGCTCTTCGATCAGTAGCAGCACCACCCCCCTCTTCCCCCAGCGCCTTGAGACACTCGCGGGTATGTAGTGCGCTTTATAAGTGACATGATTGATTGATTGATTGAGGCAGTATCCTCTTTCAAAAGAAGCAGATAAGGGCATCACCCCTACTATACAGGCACTGCTAGAGCAAGGAGTGATTTACCCTGGAGTATCTCCTTGTAACACCCCGATTTACCCAGTTAAGAAGTCGAATGGTAATACTTGGCATATGGTTCAAGAACCGCTCCCCCTGAATGATGTAGTGGAACCAGAATTTCCAACTGTTCCTGACCCCTCCATCACTCTGGCAAATATTCCTCAGGATGCTAAATATTTCTCTGTTATAGATATGAAGAATGCCTTTTTTAGCATTCCTCTCCATCGAGACAGACATTATTTGACAGCGTTCTCCTATCAAGGGACTTACTATTTGTATTCTTGGTTACCCCAAGGGTATTGTGAGTCTCCTAGCATTCGCAACAGAGCGGTGAAAAATGATCTGTCAATCTTTCAGTGTGACAGTACATTGTTGCAGTATGTCGATGACATACTAGTTAGCAGTCCAATAGAACAGCAGTCAGGGCCGGACTGGCCGTAGCGGGCACCGGGCATTTCCCCGGTGGGCCGCTAGGGTGGGGGCCGGTTTTGGGCCCCTGGGGGCCGTTTTTGTTACCGGGGGTCGGCAATATCGGCCCCCTGTAACAAAATCGGCCAAAACCGGCCCTCGCAAACTGCTCGGCTGCACTCCCCTTCACCCCAGGGGGGGGCGGCTGAGCAGTTTGCCAGGGCCGGTTTCTGTTCCCAGTCCGGCCCTGACAGCAGTATAGGAAAGATAGCATATCTCGTCTGGTTACTCTTGCACAGAGAGGATACAAGACAAGACAAAGTCCAGTATTGTCAGGGGAAGTCCATTATTTAGGGCAATTACTGTCAGCTTCGGGTCGACGAGTAACCCCTGAGAGAGCAGCATCTATTCATCAAATGACTGAGCCAGAAACAGTTAAAGGAATGCAGACGTTTCATGGTCTCTGTAATTATGTGAGAGTAACGAGGGACGCCCTGACTTGGTAGAGGGGGATGGACCTGTTAACCCGGAGAAGAAGAAAACCCCCTCTCCCCCTCCCCTTTCTCCACAGCAAGAAGAGTGGGACTACATCGAAAGAAGAGGAGGGAGAGGTGAAGGCGAAATGGAGTACCGGCCCTTTAATTCGGACGACTGGTCAGCATGTCACGCCCCCAGTGATGACGTCGGGGAAACCTGGCCCACAAAGGACGGAGGAAGTCGGAAGTCGGTGTGCTTGTTCACCGGAGGCGACGAGGAGGGAGACGGAGGAGAAAGCAGAGCGGAGGAAGCGGGATCGAGCAGCGGGACGGTGCCAGTGAGTCTACGAGGCGGAGGAGAGCCAGGAGGCCAACGTTCCCGTGGTTCGCCCAGCCACGCTCCAGGAGGAGCGTGGCTCTCGCAGGTACGCGAGCGTTTTGCGGGCTGGGTGGGAAAAAGAGATAGACTAAAGGGTTAACCCGTGGGGAATCCCTGCACCTGGAGTACCCTTCCCCGAGCACTTTTCCCTCACTCGTGTAGAAGTGTTGTGCACCGGGCGTTCCCATCACTACCCTCCCTTCACCGCAAGCAGGAACCCTATACTGACTGTAGACCCTTCTTTTGTTTTACATCGTCTACCTCCCCACAACGGACGGGTCCGAGCTGGAGGCAAGGAGAAGAGGCCAGACCTCTACGAGGGACCGAGACACCCAGGAGAAGACCCATCGGTCCCCCCTTCCATACTACAGACAGGCGGTCACAAAGAAGCGTGTTATAAAACCAATAAAATCCCCGTTACCACTACCCCGTCTCTGGCCTGTTATTGGCGACCCGCTACAGTGAGACAATGGGTTTTTGACTACAGCACCCTAATCGTACCTTTGCTGACTTCTATCAAACAAGCAAAAGACAGGAATGACAAGATAACGTGGGCATCAAAGATTAGGGAAACTTTTCAGAAGTTTAAGGCATAGATAACAAATGCTCCAGTTTTGGGAACTCTTGATTATACCAAGGAGTTTTATCTTTTTTGTCATTTCAATGGTCAAGTGATGATAGCTGTCCTTACGCAGAAATATCCTTTAGGACACAAACCCATTGCATATTTTAGTGGACCGTTCGATTCAGTGATGAGAGAATATTATCCTTGCAAGCAAACTCTGCCACTGCAGACTTTGTGGTGCAGAAGAGCCCTCCCATTGTCACCGGGGCACCTTTTACGCTCTATGCAGAGCATGCAGTGTTTGCTATCTTTCAGAAGGCTAAGACTAGTCTGACTACACAGAGTGTCAGGATATGAGATGGTACTGTCACTACCGTCTTTGAAGGTTGTGAAGTATCATACGGTAAATCCTGTGACATTCTTTGTCCATCCTATATTAAACTCTGAGGATGATGCGCATGACTGTGCAACTTACATTCCTAATGAATCTAGTCAAGTAACAGAGGATCCTATACCAGGTAGCATTGTTTATTTTGTTGATGGTTCTTCTACTATTGACCAGGATACAGGAGTAAGACACACAGGTGCAACAGTAGTCAGAGCACAACAGCACGATTCTTCAGACACACTTCACATAGTAGAGCAGTTAACCCTACCAGCACACTATTCTGCACAAGCAGCAGAATTTATAGTCTTGATAGCAGCTCTCAAGCAAGGAGCAGGAAAAGTCATCACAATCTATTCAGATTCAGCTTATGTGACTACCACTGTACATTAAATGAAATGGAGCAGGAGAGGTCCATTAAGTCAGACAGAAGTCCTGTTATGCATAGGAATCTCCTAGAGACTTTAATAGAGTCACTTGCGTTACCACAGGCAGCGGCAGTTGTGAAATGTGCAGCACATACAAATGGACATGATTTTGTGTCTTGGGGTAATGCACTAGCAGATTGGGCAGCTAAAGATGCAGCTAGGCGCACACCCCGCCTGTGCCATTGGATTTACAACATGTCACAAAAGAGTAGAAGGTGCACCAGGAAAAGAAGTCCCAACTATAGCAATGGAGTCCTTTAGGTTTCTTTTATTTGTTATGACATGATATTCAATAAGACATCAGCCAACGCATTTCGTTCTTTACAAAAGAACTTCTTCAGGGCTGAAATAATTCACATAGAGAGAACACATATAATTATATACAAACATATATACTGACAACCACATCAATACACAATTAAAAGACATTTCTTATCTTAAAACCAGACTAACTACACATAACATTTCAAACACGACAAAAAATTATATATAAATGCAAATATATAAACAGAACATAAATATATACCAAAAAGTACATATATTTACCATGGATTGTGTATATACATTTGGGTCAAATCCTAATACGACCCCACCATTAGAATATTAAATGAAAAGAAACTATTTTTAGAATGAGACAACAAATACCATAGAACAAAAGAAAAAAGAGAGAAAAGAGGGAGAATGAAAGAAAGTAAAGATTAAAAGATAAGTAATAAAGGTAAAGAAATGTCAATTGGAACCTTATGAACACCCAAAGTACCAAGAAAGGGTTACATAATGCGATCATGTCCCTTTTGATGCTAAATTCAAGCACAGGGCCTGACCAGATAAGACATTTCTATATAAACCACAAAACTGCGAATAAAGAAAATAGCACCCCACCATAGGAAGTCCTGTGCACCTAAGTATAGATAAAGGGTTCTCACCAATACAAATGATTGAAAAAGGTCCTATCCAATCCTGAGTGTCGCGGGAAATAAATAAAATCCCAAACCGTAACCCACTTGACGGGAGTTTCAGAATAAAAAATCGCCGTTGTAGATGCTCTAAAAATTACAAAATAGCACTGGTTACTCAAACATGAAGTTTTCTGCATGGGTAGTCACACATATATCTACATATAGAACCCCCCACTGATTCTGGCAGATACATATGCCTGGTGCCAAGAGGCAAGTGAAATTCAAATATAATTCAAAAATAGTCACCTCAGTTAGTGTCCTCAGTCACATTCATTTAGTAGTGAGGAACAAGTATTACATAGAATCCCATCCGGATACCTCCAATTCAGAGTTCCAGTTGGTCAAGTCCAGCCCAATAAACTAATTCAAAACAAAAGAAAGGGAGTCACTAATGAGAGACGCAAGAACATCTAAAAACAGGCGCATTTCCAGAATCAATGTCCCATTCTGTCCAAGACATGCATAAAAGATATATATAAAATAAAGTAGTCCATGTACAAAGAGCAAGGCACATTAAGTAGGAACGTCCTCATTTCCAAACCAACATTCCTATGTTGTGGGGAAGCATGGTGATAAGATAACCCAGCAGTCATGCCACAATAGTCCAAAGAAATGGGTCCAAGGATCCAAAACCGCCAACCCAGCGCGAGTGACCTTGTATGTCTACAATCATGCATCACCCTCGCGGCACCCATAACTCACGCGTAGTGTCACAAACACATTCTGAAAATTACAGAAGCAGTACAGGGAAGCATAAAAAGTGCATTCGAGTGAGACATGCAGACGGATTTACATATCGCACTAAATCCCACGTTACGATCTCTACATGTTTTAAAGGCAATATGGAGCCCTCACTGTTCAGGAAACCCGAACCCACCATAAGGGTCGGAAACCCAAGCACACCATGCCAACCTAATTCCATGGTGCATCGCTGCATATACAGGCAGCCTATGTCTAATAAGTCGACCATTACCAAGACCACAAAACAGCACCTACAGGCAACCCATGTTTCGGGAATCCAAAGTCTCCAAATAACCATACCATCTGGGAGAGCAAAACGATTCCGCTTACCTGCAGGGTCCTGAAGACTTCAAGAAGGCCCGTACGCCACGCACAAAGTAATCACTCACCATCTATCTGCATCGGTTTAAAAACTCGCGGTAGCGCAGGAGGACGGAAGCACGTAAGGACAGTAATACGTCAGTGCACTTCCAATGTGTCGCGTCCTCAAGATATCCGGGCGCCATATTGGAATGGTGAAGATCCTATTACGAGTTATGTTGCCAGGCCCTAATTCGCTCATCTAACAAAAAATAACTGTGAACCGAGTAAACAAATTCTAAAATAGAAATGCAAGCCCCGTCACACAAGATCGTCGTAGAGCGGGGTTTTTTAAAATTTTATTTAGGGAAAGAGTGTCTTCACCATTCTATTTCAAAAGGGTGTATGTAGACCGCCCCGCGGATTACTATTATCAGAAACGAGCAAGGAAACCAGAGTGCTCAAGCCTGAGTCCATGTACAATTCGGCGCTACCTTTCCTCAGTATTTTAAGCGAGAGGTCAAAAGTCACAGTAATATTGGCGCCATATTGAGAAGGGTAAGATCCCAAATGCGATTGCCACCTCCACGTATATGACACCAGAGAAAAGGATTCGAGAACCAGTTCCACCTTCAATACCCAACCATTGCTCAAACACAAAATAAGTAATATATGGATATTAAAATATCATATCAAGAGAGGAAAGAAAAGCGGAATTAAGATGACAACACCTCTCTATTTCACCAAATGTTAATTCAAAAATTCGAAAAAGAGGGGAATTCAACAAGGACCATCCTATATAGTTCCAGTCAGGACATGCGTCCCTAGTTTTCATTTCATCTATTCCTAACCTGCAATTTGAGGACCGATAACCTCACAGGAAATGATGCATTTCCCCATCCGTGTTGTGACCCAGAGTCGTAGACCTCAGTCTACATATCCATTTTGATTCTGCTTGCCTCAGTTGCAACTCCCTATTGCCTACTCTTTTTCTTATCGGGACATGATCAATGCCATGAAACCAAAATGAGGCTACTCCATTGTGTTCTTTGTTGTAATGCTCAGTGATGGGGTATCTGGGGTCGCTATTTAATAGAGCTCTCCGGTGTTCTTGGATACGCAGTTTCAAACACCGTGTGGTGCTTCCAACGTATATTACCCCACATTCGCATCCTAAAACATACACCACATAGCAGGTATTACAGTTAATAAACTGCCTAACGGAGTACACTGTTGGGCTACGCATCCTCATCTTCCCCACTTTTGTTAATCTCTCGAATAAAACACTTGATAATGATGAGATCCGACTCCTAAGTAAGGGTCTTAATTTTTGCCCTACCCAGGGTGGGGATTTTGCTAATATTCATGTGGATCTTTATAAGTTCACCAGGATTCTGAAACTTCAAGATTATTTCTCTAATAGACCTCATGACCCAGGGAGGAGTTTGGGGTCAAGAGAGGCAGGCACACATACAATTGCCGATGTAAGAAACATACAATGTCTACTATCTATTTGTGAGAATGAGATTTTTGAGATTCCTGGTTTGCTGAAAGATCTTGACATTAGACAAGACTTCTCCACGGACAGTGGGTTACGTCCGAGATCAAAATTTATGCCCGTGGGTGCCTATCATCCCAATATTGAAGTGTTTTATAGGAAAATGTCTGAAGAACTTTATACTTTAGAAACACCTAATAAATATAAACCTCAGACCTGTCAAAACATATCTCGAGCAGAGAGAGAAGCCCTGCACCGTTTGAGTAATGACAACAACATTGTAATACGTGAAGCCGATAAGGGCGGAAACGTAGTTATCATGAATCAATCTGACTACTTTAATGAGATCAACCGACAACTCGGTGACGAAACTTGCTATAGGGAAATTACAATTAATCCCATTCTTGGACTAACCACCATGATCAATGCCAGACTCAGTGAATGGAGAGACATCTGTCTGATTACTGATGACGAATTCAGATACCTAAAAGTGGAGTATCCTTCCCACCCCTGTATTTACATTCTGCCCAAAATTCACAAAGGGGGACAGTTCCCCCCAGGAAGACCGATTATTTCAGGGGTGGGGTCACCCACCGAAAGGTTATCTGAATTTGTTGACCGCAGACTGAACAGACATGTCCTTGATCTACCGTCATATATAAGGGATAGCAAGGACAGACTTGTGAAATTTAAAGACTTTCGGTGGTCTGAGGAATTGTTATTTGTCACATTCGATGTGGTAAGTCTTTATACATGTATTGACAAAAAGTACGGTATCACTGCAATGCGCTCGTTCCTGGATAGGGAGGGTGCAGAACTCTATGATTATAACGAAATGATTGTTGAGATGGTAGACATTATTCTGATGAATAATTTCTTTGTGCACAATGATCGCTGGTACCAACAGATCAATGGGACTGCGATGGGTTCCAGGTTTGCTCCTTCGTACGCCTGCCTCTTTATGGGGTGGTACGAGAAGGAGCATGCCTGGGCCCGATGTGCCTCCCCCTGGACTGAATTCATCGTGTTCTGGGGGAGGTACATTGATTATATAATCTGCTTATGGTCAGGCTCTGTGGAACAACTACAGCAATACTTTGCCTACCTAAATGACAACCCATTCAATGTAAAGTTGACTATGTCCTCCCATAAAGATCGTATCAATTTTTTGGATATATGTTTCTATGTTGAACAGGGCATAATACAAAGCACTATATACAGGAAAGAGACGGCCTGTAATGCTATACTCCATGCCTCCAGTGCTCATTCAAGTTCCGTAATTAAGAATATTCCCTTTGGTGAGTTCACGCGTATAAGGAGGAACTGCAGCGAGGAAGGGACTTTCCTATTGAATGTCAGAGAAACAAAAAAGAGATTTCAAAAGAGAGGATATAGTAATAGGATTTTGGAGAGAGCAGAATCCAGGATACTCTTGACTGATAGGGAATGCACACTTCAGGACAGGGCAGTATCACGGGGAACATCAAAGAACAGGGACAAGGCGAGATTTATCACACAGTACACCACATATAGTGACAAGATTTTTAAGGCCTTTCGCAAACATTGGCACTTATTGACTGAGATTCCGGGACTGCAGGATTGCGTGACTAAGGTGCCTGCAATCACATATAGAAGGGGGACATCTTTGGAGAAACTCTTATGTCCAAGCTATGTTACCTCAACAGAACCAAGTGGAACCTGGTTACCTTGTAAACCTAAAGGTTTCTTTACCTGTGGGAGTTGTAATATCTGTCCCATGGGGAGAAACCGAACCAGGAATTTTTCGTATAACAGCCCAAGAGTATACTCCGTTAGGCAGTTTATTAACTGTTTATATACCTGCTATGTGGTGTATGTTTTAGGATGCGAATGTGGGGTAATATACGTTGGAAGCACCACACAGTGTTTGAAACTGCGTATCCAAGAACACCGGAGAGCTCTATTAAATAGGGACCCCAGATACCCCATCACTGAGCATTACAACAAAGAACACAATGGAGTAGCCTCATTTTGGTTTCATGGCATTGATCATGTCCCGATGAGAAAAAGAGGGGGCAATAGGGAGTTGCAACTGAGGCAAGCAGAATCAAAATGGATATGTAGACTGAGGTCTACGACTCTGGGTCACAACACGGATGGGGAAATGCATCATTTCCTGTGAGGTTATCGGTCCTCAAATTGCAGGTTAGGAATAGATGAAACGAAAACTAGGGACGCATGTCCTGACTGGAACTATATAGGATGGTCCTTGTTGAATTCCCCTCTTTTTCGTATTTTGGATTAACATTTGGTGAAATATAGAGGTGTTATCTTAATTCCGCTTTTCTTTCCTCTCTTGATATGATATTTTAATATCCATATATTACTTATTTTGTGTTTGAGCAATGATTGGGTATTGAAGGTGGAACTGGTTCTCGAATCCTTTTCTCTGGTGTTATATACGTGGAGGTGGCAATCGCAGTTGGGATTTTACCCTTCTCACTATGGCGCCAATATTACTGTGACTTTTGACCTCTCGCTTAAAATACTGAGGAAAGGTAGCGCCGAATTGTACATGGACTCAGGCTTGAGCACCCTGGTTTCCTTGCTCGTTTCTGATAATAGTAATCCGCGGGGCGGTCTACATACACCCTTTTGAAATAGAATGGTGAAGACACTCTTTCCCTAAATAAAATTTTAAAAAACCCCGCTCTACGACGATCTCATGTGACGGGGCTTGTATTTCTATTTTAGAATTTGTTTACTCGGTTCACAGTTATTTTTTGTTAGATGAGCGAATTAGGTCCTGGCAACATAACTCGTAATAGGATCTTCACCATTCCAATATGGCGCCCGTATATCTTGAGGACGCGACACATTGGAAGTGCACTGACGTATTACTGTCCTTACGTGCTTCCGTCCTCCTGCGCTACAGCGAGTTTTTAAACCGATGCAGATAGATGGTGAGTGATTACTTTGTGCGTGGCGTACGGGCCTTCTTGAAGTCTTCAGGACCCTGCAGGTAAGCGGAATCGTGTTGCTCTCCCGGATGGTATGGTTGTTTGGAGACTTTGTATTCCCGAAACATGGGTTGCCTGTAGGTGCTGTTTTGTGGTCTTGGTAATGGTCGACTTATTAGACATAGGCTGCCTGTATAAGCAGCGATGCACCATGGAATTAGGTTGGCATGGTCTGCTTGGGTTTCCGACCCTTATGGTGGGTTCGGGTTTCCTGAACAGTGAGGGCTCCATATTGCCTTTAAAACATGTAGAGATCGTAACGTGGGATTTAGTGCGATATGTAAATCCGTCTGCATGTCTCACTCGAATGCACTTTTTATGCTTCCCTGTACTGCTTCTGTAATTTTCAGAATGAGTTTGTGACACTATGCGTGAGTTATGGGTGCCGCGAGGGTGATGCATGATTGTAGACATACAAGGTCACTCGTGCTGGGTTGGCGGTTTTGGATCCTTGGACCCATTTCTTTGGACTATTGTGGCATGACTGCTGGGTTATCTTATCACCATGCTTCCCGCAACATAGAAATGTTGGTTTGGAAATGAGGACGTTCCTACTTAATGTGCCTTGCTCTTTGTACATGGACTACTTTATTTTATATATATCTTTTATGCATGTCTTGGACAGAATGGGACATTGATTCTGGAAATGCGCCTGTTTTTAGATATTCTTGCGTCTCTCATTAGTGACTCCCTTTCTTTTGTTTTGAATTAGTTTATTGGGCTGGACTTGACCAACTGGAATTCTGAATTGGAGGTATCCGGATGGGATTCTATGTAATACTTGTTCCTCACTACTAAATGAATGTGACTGAGGACACTAACTGAGGTGACTATTTTTGAATTATATTTGAATTTCACTTGCCTCTTGGCACCAGGCATATGTATCTGCCAGAATCAGTGGGGGGTTCTATATGTAGATATATGTGTGACTACCCATGCAGAAAACTTCATGTTTGAGTAACCAGTGCTATTTTGTAATTTTTAGAGCATCTACAACTGCGATTTTTTATTCTGAAACTCCCGTCAAGGGGGTTACGGTTTGGGATTTTATTTATATCCCGCGACACTCAGGATTGGATAGGACCTTTTTCAATCATTTGTATTGGTGAGAACCCTTTATCTATACTTAGGTGCACAGGACTTCCTATGGTGGGGTGCTCTTTTCTTAATTCGCAGCTTTGTGGTTTATATAGAAATGTCTTATCTGGTCAGGCCCTGTGCTTGAATTTAGCATCAAAAGGGACATGATCGCATTATGTAACCCTTTCTTGGTACTTTGGGTGTTCATAAGGTTCCAATTGACATTTCTTTACTTTTATTACTTATCTTTTAATCTTTACTTTCTTTCATTCTCCCTCTTTTCTCTCTTTTTTCTTTTTGTTCTATGGTATTTGTTGTCTCATTCTAAAAATAGTTTCTTTTCATTTAATAGTCTAATGGTGGGGTCGTATTAGGATTTGACCCAAATGTATATACACAATCCATGGTAAATATATGTACTTTTTGGTATATATTTATGTTCTGTTTATATATTTGCATTTATATATAATTTTTTGTCGTGTTTGAAATGTTATGTGTAGTCTGGTTTTAAGATAAGAAATGTCTTTTAATTGTGTATTGATGTGGTTGTCAGTATATATGTTTGTATATAATTATATGTGTTCTCTCTATGTGAATTATTTCAGCCTTGAAGAAGTTCTTTTGTAAAGAACGAAACGCGTTGGCTGATGTCTTATTGAATATCATGTCATAACAAATAAAAGAAACCTAAAGGACTCCATTGCTATAGTTGGGACTTCTTTTCCTGGTGCACCTTCTACTCTTTTGTGAAAATTTACGGTCTGGATCCCAGTGAAGCCCGTTCTGCGGCGGACTTCGGAAGTGTGATGCACAGGACAATTAAATTTATGGAACGGGTTTGAGGTGCTGAACAAAGGGTCAGCCGCAGTTTGTTTGGAGTTTGTAATGAGGATTTACAACATGTCCCTGTTTTGGTGGGCCAGACTGCCTCGCCATCTGAACATGAATCTAACCCTACCATAGATAATGTCATGCCTCATTATGCTGAGACAGCGCGTTTACATCTTCGAGAATTGCAGGAAGCCGCTCCACTGCATGAAAAGCAGTTATGGGAGGCTAGAGGATGCTCCTAGTCAGGGGATGACCTAATATATAGACAAATATCTACAGGTAAACCAGTAAGGCCTCTGGCTTTACTTATGATAGTTATTGATCAGTTGCATTTACCAGCTCATATTTTAAGAGATCATTTGTTTATGCAAATCCAAGACTGGTTCATTCCCAATTTGCTTGATATGCTTACCATTTAACTTCATAACTGTATTGTCTGCCAACAATTCTCTCCCAATCTCACATTGAAGGTGATAAATTCTACCATTTCATGACCACAAGATCCTTTTAAAGCCCTCCATATTGACTTTGTAGACATGCTAGATAGGTGTAACAGCTATCGCTATCTTATAGTTGTAGTTTGTCCCTTTTTCAGATGGATTGAAGCAGTACCATGCGTCCATTGTGGTACTAAATCAGCTGCTACCTTTCTGATTTGTGAGGTGATTCCGCATTGAGGAATTCCAGAAGGGATAAGATCTGACAACGGCACCCACTTTGCTAATGCAATCTTTAAACATCTTACAACAATGTTAGGGATAAAACATAAACTATCTTCTGTTTACCATCCCCAAAACAATGGCATCGTTGAGCCCCTAAACGACCTGCTAAAGAATAAGATCAGCAAGCTATGTGCCACGTTGCATGAAGTGGTTGTATTGCCTACCACTGGCGCTCTTCTCCCTTAGGAATACGCTTGGATCTGATCATCATCTGACACCCAATCAGATAGTGACAGGGAGATCCATGAATGTACAAATACTCGCCACTAGAAGTATTGTACTGGGAGAAAGCACAGCAGATATTTTAAATGATGAAATGCATGTTTACCCTTTTGAATTACTCAAGATTGCAAAGTTCATTTCTAAACAGATAACCAAAGGGAAGGAGAAGCGCGCCACTGCTGAGGTCGACCTCCCAGTTGTACACATAGGAGACACTGTTTTTGTCCGTAATTTTATCAGGAAATAGAGACAGCCAAGTTTCGATGGACTTTATAGAGTGACAATGGTAACCTCCACTGCCCTCAAGGTAGATGGCAGAAAACCCTGGATCCACATCACCGATATCCATCTGAATCCAGAATCACACTAAGCATTGTCAACAACGTAAATGGAACAAGAGGAGGGAAGAAGATTGTCATCGTAAATACCCCCTCCACCTTTGCCTTTGGACAATTTTTGGGAATAATAGGACGAAAGTTATGTATTTTTGTTTTCCTTTCCCTTTTTGTCTCTTAATGCTAACTTTTCTATTGTTGCTCTTCCATAGCAACATATCTTCTAGCTCTAATCTCACACATCTACGCAGGAACTTTCTATTCATGTTAATATGTCCCATAGTGTTCATACCAGATAATATGTGGTATCAGTATATGTCAGACATATGTCAGAAAGTACCAATAAATTATGTTTTGTCTGCTCTCTAATTCCTTTTGCTACAGGATCAGATAAGCTTCATTCAACTGAAGAAGTACTCCCAAGCACAGCTCTATGTATATTGCATCTCTACTTGTGTACGATTAAGGCCCAAATGCAACTAACACATGTTAAAGTAGCATGTTTTCTAGTCAATTCCACAAAATATGACTGTTGTGGAAGAAATAAAATATGAAAACACGGTGCAACAGCAGAGAGCATCACACAGCTATACGTGGTGAAAGAGCACTGCAGGCTTAAAAATGTGTGCTGATGAAAAAGAGGTGAAGAGTTTACTTGAGAACAGAGTGCATGACCTTTAATGCCATAGTTAAAGTAAGCCTGCGTTTGACAAGCTTGAAGGAATTTATGGCCTTAGCACACAGGCACCGGCACGTATTCTGTGTTTTCAATAAATTGAAAATGATTAGACAATGGGAGCAGGTGACTGAATTAGCCAACAACACACGGAATCTGATAAGAGGTCTTAGCAGCACAATGATAGAGCACGCACACAGATAAATATGCATTCAACCCAAATACACATGCATTCAAAAGTAGAAGAATACTTAGTTTGCTAAGCATTGTTAGAACTGCAATAAAGGATGTGTAGAGAATTAGGTTACAGCTCATGTTTTTCCATAACTAATGTTTACCAATGTGTAACTGCCTAGTAATTCATTGTTTGAACTTTTGTAACTAGCATTGTTTGGCTGTGTATAAATAACTGCCTGTGAAGCCGCAAATTGAGATCAGCTGTTTACTTGTTTGAAGGCAGTCGCTCTCCCTGCCACGACAGTAAAGAGATGTTTTACATTGTCAAAAGGAGTCTGTCTTTTTCTTCATTTTTAAGTTACCCTGCAACGTGACTCTTCAGCAGAAGTCTTATATATCCTTACAGATAGACAGGACATTAAGGATGAGAAAGCACGCATGAAGAAAACAGGCCGTCCTACTACTGCAGAAGGGATACAAATTGTCTTAGATTTAGGGTTTTTAGGAGTAAAATGCCCGCCCACTGAGTGTGATAGTTATTTAGTAAATCCTTTACCCACAGATTGTGTTCATATGCCAGGATTTAGAGTTACTGGATGTGTTTTTGCCCATGATCAGTGGTATTCTGATATAGAATTTTCTTATAGAGTCATATCTTTATGGAATGGTACTGATGTTAGTCAGGGTGCAGTAAGAAAGTGTGCGTGGATATGGGATAATAATGTTGCACTTTAAACTTGGGTGGATAGTACAGTGGGTCCTCAGACAGTCGTGAGACTAACATCTGTTTCTTTGTGTTTCAGAGGAAATGGCACCGTTAATGTAGGACACAATGTCAACTGTAGCACAACAATAGATAACGCCAACATGCAGGGGGACACTTACAGCCTCATGGACTATTATTGACAGTGTGGAGAACTATTGTACGCTCAGTTACCAGCGAACTGGGGAAGCCTCTGCACCTTGGTCACCTTGCACACCCCTGTTTTGGTCATTCCTGACGTTAACATATCAAGTTTACATGAACACCCCATGAGCCATCCAACAACTTTGTTATATCATCATGGAAGGAAGAGAACTGCACAGTATTATGGCACTACATCCTGGAACGATATTCCTCAAGTATATCGGTTGTTTAATGATGCACAGCTGTTCTTTGGAAGCATTTTGCTGTTTGTTCAGGTTAAGGCAACAGCTCGATGGCTGCTTATAACTCGATGGGACCTCCTCAAGTGCATCAACACTACAAAAGATGGATTTAATGCCATAAAGGAAGAGCTGTATACTATGACAATGATGATAATGCAGCACCGTTATGTACTTGACCTTATGACGGCCATAGAAGGAGGGGTATGTGCCAAGATTGGAACTGCTTGCTGTACTTATGTTCCAGCAAATGATGCGGACAATGGGACTTTGTCAGAGGCTATACAAACGTTTCACAATCTACAGAAGAAAATGGTAGATGCAGGAGGTAGCCCAGATAATTGGTTTACCAGATGGTTTTCTTTTCTACCATCCTGGATGTCGGGACTGTTGGGAGCCTTGTTGCCAGCTATTGTGGTCCTACTAGTTGTATATTGTGCTATCCAATGAGTTCTAGCATGTTGTAGAAGGGTTGGTACAAATGTGGAAGAGATGTTTCCAATTAGGATACCAACACATGTAGTAGATGCTCAGGGCAACACATATCACTTAGTGCCAAGTGTAGACCAAAGTTTAGAACCAGTAGTTGAAATATCAACTAGAAGAGGGAATGTTATAGAAGGAATGAAATATGAAAACATGGAGCAACAGCAGACAACAGCAGAGAGCGTCACACAGTTATACGTGGTGAAAGCCCAGAGGCACACCGGCACATATTCTGTGTTTTTAATAGATTGAAACATGATTAGACAATAGGAGCAGGAAATTGAATTTGCCAAGAACACACAGAATCTGATAAGAGGTCTTAGGAGCACAACGATAAAGCACGCAAGCAAATAAATATGCATTCAACCCAAATACACACGCATTCAAAAGTAGAAGAATAGTTAATTTGTTAAGCATTGTTAGAACCACAATAAAGGATGGGTAGAGAATGAGGTTAAAATTTAGGGTCTCAAGTGGCTTCATGTTTTTCCATAACTAATGTGTACCAATATGTAACTACCTAGTAATTCATTGTTTGAACTTTTGTAAGAGGCACTGTCTGACTGCGTATAAACGTAGCTGCCTGTGAAGCAGCAAATTGAGACTGGCTGGTTACCTGTGTGAGGACGGTCGCTCTCTCTGCCGCATCAGTAAAGAGCTATTTTTAAATTGCCAAGAGGAGTCTGTCTTTTTCTTTATTTTTAAGCTACCCTGCAACAGCTAGAAGGGGATTTGGGCCTGGCAGGGGGTACAACTGGAAAAGTTTGACAAACCCACTGAAGTGCTGTGGTAAATGTCGGGGTGTCTGTAAAGAAATGAAAGAGAGTGGGTGATAAAACAGCCATACAGTGCACATGGACACGTTTTCCACACAGCTTTGAGCCTAAACATGGGCCTAAAATGAAGTGTTGGGGCCATCCCAATGTACCGTTTGGCCTCTGCCATGTATTTTGATGGATCCTAGAAGCAATTGATGAGAAAGGACAAAAGGATATGCTGAGGCAACTCATTGACTACTCTCTATGATGAACATTCTATGTGTAGTAAATACAAGCCCTTTCGGGCACAGTAGCCTTAGACCAACTAAGACGGTGGCAGTGTGTCCTTTATGTGCCTGCAATATTATTCACTCCAGCAAGATTCCAGAGTCTTCAACATCCTGGAGCACAGGAGAGCTTAGATAGCAACTACGTGTTCCAAGGACTCGCCCCAAGATACCAAATTAGGGGGCAAAAGATAGGGCTCTCTAGTCTTTATGTAGCGCAAAGACTGGGCTTTCCTGCACTTTACCGCTCATACTTCATTGTCCATAGTGTTGACATAGAAGTTATGGTAAAACATCAGTAAAATGGTGAAGGAGAGGATGTAATTACTCAGAAACTAATGATAATAGGAGCAGTATATAGAGAACTGGAGAATGGAAATGACATGAGCTGTCATTTGAGCCTGAGTGATAAATCACAACAGGAAAGGAATTGCCCTTCAAATTGGAACAGAGACAATCGCTTCCCGTGGCATCTGTATTGTGGGAGATGAAGTCTTCCTCACTGAACTGAAGCAGCAGTGGATCACAGGGTAAAAGCCATTAAAGGAAGCTTGGTGGGAGTCACTGAGTCACTCAACAAGGAAGCATATGTGGATGCAGCTATCTGCATGTCCTGTTCAGGTATACAAAACAAACTTATAGGCCAATAATTCTGGGGTCTTCAGTCATATGGCCTTGTGTGCTATAGTCAATGCTTTAAAAAAATGACCATAAAGAGATGTTGGCACAATTGTGATGTCCTCACACATGGTTAGTCGGTTTCTCGTCAGGCAGTAGTGTCCTGAATGGAAGACAGCGGTTAAGCTTCATAGGGGATGCCACTAAATTGAACTTAAGTAATCAGTCCTGAGCCCATGATGGCCAGGCAGTATTGGTCCAGCAAGAAACATCTGTGGTGGTAAGTAGGATTTATATTTTCACAGGATTAAGTTTTAGAAAGTTAAAGGCCATCCAGTAATGGTGATAGCCAAGCAGTTAGCTAAACTCTTCAGATACTGATTGTGAGCGAGAGCACTGAGGTAACCCAAAAATGTGAGCTGGGTTTTGTCTGCATACATGTAGAATTTGGCCCCTGCTTGAAGATGCTGTCTAGCATGTACAGACTGAATAGGCATTAGGCGGCTAATAAACAAAATAAGAATGTTCATAAAAATGGTTGCAATTTGTGCACCATATCAATGTTCATTGCCTTGTCAATATTCATAAGGTAGGTTGTAAATTACAACTCGCTACGAAGCGATGGCATCACAGAGATGGTCGCCTGCTGGTAGACTACCATATCTGTGATCTCATTTTAAATAAAAACAACTTAACAAAAAAAAAAAACATTCCATTTTCCTCAAAGGAAACGGCTGCATTTTAAAAGAAGAGGATTTAATTTGTTTATATGTTTGAAAGTTGTTAGTGGTCCGCTGGACCACTGCCTACTCCCAAACAATCTTTTTTTTTAATAGTCACAAAAGGGATGCTGTACCAAAGGAACACCTTCCCATTTGAAAATGGGTTAACACCTCCTTCGAGGCGTCGGTAAAATTTCAATGTTTTGCGACTTGAGTTTGGTCGAGTGACTTAAATAATCAACTCGACCTAACTGTAATCCTCTTGATAAACTTGTCTCGAATTATGTGATCCTGGGCAAATATTTTATTTCACTGAGCTTTCTTCATTATCACATATGAGAGCACCTTTCAATATCTGAGTTCAGCATGTCTGCTGTACAAAAAATACTTTTGTTTGATTTAATAGACTAAATCTTTGCTCCATATGTAATACGAATCTAGTCCACATATAGGGTACACATGTCCCCTGACTGCCTCTTATTTCACTAATTGCATTGTCATCAGAGTGTGGGCAGGAATGTTTCTCAATTCATGTTTAACGACTCTCATTTTTGATAAATATAATATTAAAGCATGATGTAGTAGTGCACTGTCATTTACAGTCAGCACTTTTCCTTTGAAATGGCCACAAAAGTTTCCACTGACATGCAGTTTTACTGATAAAACTATAGAGCAAACAAGTTATAATTTTTGAAAGTCAGGTTTCTGCAAATATTTATCATTTGCACATTATCAAATAAAGTGTTCTGATTTGTTTTGATCCTATTAAAATCTTAGTTTTCATCACACTTCTGAACTTAAAAAAAAAAGTGCTTTCCTTTGCTGATATATTTTGAAATATTTGTACAGTTCATTTACAAGCTATTTAAATGTTGTGTGCTAAAAAACAACTGACATCCTCCAGCCTTTCCTTTCACAACGATTGTCAGACATTTCACTTTACAAAATCCTCTAACTGCAGTCAGAGAAAGAAAAGTAGACACCAGTCTTCAGAGTAAAATAAGCAGCCACTTGTAAAAAGACGTAACCTGGCATTTGACCTCTGTCTTTGAATGGACAGCAAACGTGACAAGATAAAAACAAGATTTAAAGGCATATTCATTGCTCATTCACTTTCTGAATTAACAGAACACCTATTCTTTGCCAGCTCGAGCTCACTCGCCAGAACGGGCTGTCGGCCGAGCTCACACTCATAAAATCTGACTCGCCATAGAGAGTGGGCGAATAGATTTTTGGAGGCCTAAACATGTCTAGTCAAATCAAACTTAATATATCCATCACAGGGCTCTAGGATGTAGTGATGTCTTGACTCTGCCCTCAACTTGTCATCCCAGACGCTCTACACTTAGTGCCTGCACAGAACATCTTACTTTTAGGTGCTACATGGTAAACAGTGGTGAGGGGGGTCTGTTCCTCTCGTTGTCTGACGCTAAGCCATATTTACATATTTGAATTTAGTTAAGTGAATACTATTTTATGCCCTTTGCAGGCTTATGGCTCAATTTCTAGAGAACTACTAATTAGGCTTTTAGGTAGCTCAATTTGAATCAAGTCAAAAATATAATTTACCATGAAATCTGCACCAGAAACTCATGATGAGAATATCTCACTCATAATTTACTACTGAAAGTCCCAGTTACTTACTTATAATCTTCATTATCCTTAGTCCTACTCGTCCTTGTCACAGTCATTACTTTTGAAGTGATCCCCAACGCAGGACAGAAAAAACAACAGGAAGTATGAAGGCAATAACCTTAACATCTAGTAAGTGCAGCACATGTTCTTCCTGTGATGAAGGAGAAGGTAGAACAGAAGAATCATATTTTTTTGATCCCTGTGAGCCATTGACACTACTTTTGGTATTCCTGCAGGATCTGATTTCAAAGTTATAGCATCCTCTAGAATTCCTGAAAAATTAGGCTAACATAGTAGGGCACCAAGTTCACCAATACTTTTAGCAGAAGCAATCACTGCCAAAAAGACCACCTTTGTTGTCAAAAACGTCAATTGAACAGAGTTAAGAGGCTAAAACAGGAACCCCTGAATAGATCTTGAAAGCAGGGGCACATCCTAAGGCGGAAAAGCCAGTCTAGAAACATAAAAACCCTATTTAGGATTCCAAATCCCAGAATCTTATCATCACTTAAATCCCTCCTCCCCAAGGCTCTTGAAAAGGCCTGATTGCTGCCTACTGAGCCTTAAATAGTGGCACTGCCATGTTCTTCTCAAAACCTTTGTACAGAAAGTACAGTATGGAGGAAATATGACAGATGATAGGAGAAAAAGGTTTCAAGGAATTTATAGTAGTTTTTAAGAGTAGAAAAATACCTTGATCTGTGAAATGCTACAACTAGGTGGAATGGTATACCCCTATTAAGTAACCCAATCTTCTCAACGTCCAAACCTTCAGAGATAGGTGTTGAAGACGAAAACACTCCACTACTCATAGAGGAAACAAAAGCATACAGCTTTCCAAGGAGACGATGGAGACATGGATTGTGGAAGAGGCATCCTAGCACAGCAAGGCCATGGAAATACCACTTCTGCTTCTGGTGTTTCCTTTCGAATTTTAAGGAAAAGGTGGGGCATAAGAGGAATAGGAGGAAAGGCAAAAAGAAGAAGGTGTGGACATGGGATAGACAGGATGGCTACAATAACAGAGTACTTCCCCTTAAGCACTGTTGGGTCAATTGTATCATCCAAAGGTTATGTAACACTACAAAGCAGACCCTCAGCGGACTCCGTCTTTTCCCAGTCTGGCAATACGGGTACCAATAGGCCATTGATACTACATCAATAGGCCACACTATTTGAAATGCCAATATAGTGAGATTGGGGACAATAAATTCAAGACTTCATTCTAGAAACATTGACAACCTACACTTCGTCAGAATATGACATATAAGGGCCAAATCTACTACTATGCCATATTATCTAGACTTGATGATAATGCCAATAATCTTGGTAGCTAAACATGCAGATCCATCTATTAGATTGTTTCTAATTTACATGAAGATACCCTTTATGTGGCATAGTTGTAGGAAGCTGGCTCTGTATATACTATACCAAAATGAGGTATAGTGTGCACAGAGTCCAGTGGAACCCCAAAGGTAGGCAGAGATAAAAGTAGATAGCACCTTACTCTCTATTTGTGGTATTGTGGGCGAGCAGTAAGGCTTTATCAGAGGGTAGTGTTAAGCAATTGTTGTACACACTCAATCAGCAAATGATGTCACACACTCAAAGACTGAACTCAGACCAATTTTGTTTGTATAAAAATATCATAAGTTATTTTATTTCTAGAACCAAGCCAAACCTGGCACAGGTAAGTGAAATAAATACTTTGCAAAATCTTATGCAGTGTTTTACAATTGAATGCAGGTTCAAAGGCAGTTGATTGAAATACAGGTAAGTCAAAATGTCGAAGTTACTTTTCAGATACCTTTCAGTTACTTTTCAGATTACTTTTTACATTACTTTTTCTACTTAGTGTGATATGCCTAGATATGGCAAACACAAGATGATGGACGGAGCGCTGAAACTTTTCAGACACTCACCCCTAGTCACAGATCTGGGTTGAATCCATCATCATTCTTTAGCTCACTTTGCCACCTCAGTTCAGACCCAGCTCTATGCAAAGCAGTCTTGACCCTGTGCCTTATGGGAACAGACCAGCCCGAACTGCCAAGCCAGGTCTTCCCTGAACTGGAAACAAGCATCCTGGGACCCGTTTTCTGGGTAACACCCTTCATCAGCCAGGCTACCTCAAATGTCGAAATTAACCATTCCAGCATGGTTGTCTTTTAACATGAAATGTGGGGGAATTGTGTTTGGTAATTTAAAAATGTATGTGCACATCATGTTCCTCAGATCTTGCCTCTGGTGAGGATGGACAGTATGTCAGAGGTTAGTTGTATGAAGATGGGAGGTCCTTGGTTGAAGGGGCTAGCAGAAATGGCGAAGGGGTTTTGACAGTTCTGTTTAGGCAGAGAGACCATGGTTTTAACTGAACATATTTCAGGGTTGTCTAGAAGTGTGGTGGCTTCGTTTTTACTGGATTTTTACAATTCTATCGATAGGAGATTAACAAGACCATGTTTCTTTAGATTCTGGAAAGGTTGGGCCGTTTTGGTGTTGATTTTTTTCAAAGAGGCTAAATGGTTAGGTTCAGAGACAGGCTATAGAGGTGGATGCATTTCTAAAGGGTTAGATGGATCAAGCTCGATATGTGTTTCCTCCTTTTTCCATGATAGTGAGGGTTATAGTTCAGGCAAGAGGGTGAAAGGAAATTGTGATGGTGGTAATGTCATTGTGGAGGTCACCAACTCTGACTGCAGGGGTTAAGGAGGTTATGAGTGAGGTGAAGATTTATGTCAGCTTGTTTGCTGTACATCCTGTAAGCCAAACCTCAACTTCAAAATCCTTCATGTTGGGGGAGGTTTGCAGGATATTCTAGGGTCAGTTGATCGGTCAGGTGAAACAGAAGTTAGGAGGTGCAATGAGTTCTGTGGTTGTAAGGTTTTGAACTTGCATAATATTAGCAGGGCCGGACTGGGAACCGAAACTGGCCCTGGCAAACTGCTCGGCCGGCCCCCCCTGGGGGTAGGGGGGGTGCAGCCGAGCTGTTTGCGAGGGCCGGTTTCAGCCGATTTTGTTAAAGGGGGCTGATATTGCCGACCCCCGGTAACAAAAACGGCCCCCAGGGGCCCAAAACCGGCCCCCACCCTAGCGGCCCACCGGGGAAACGGCCGGTGCCCGCTACGGCCAGTCCGGCCCTGAATATTAGCCTCTGTGTCTTGCTTTACATGATATATTTTCGACACCACAGAATGAAGAAAATCTGGATTTTATTTAAGATACAAAGACTGAGGGCCCGGTTTAGATTTCGGCAGACGGGTTACTCCGTCACAATGGTGACGGATATCCCGTCTGCCGACATATAAATCCCATAGGATATAATGGGATTTATATTTCAGCAGATGGAATATCCGTCACCCTTGTGACGTAGTAACCCATCTGCCTAGATCTAAACCAGGCCCTAAATTTACACACCCCTGCATTCGTTCCCACATTAATAATTTGCTTGATTTATTTTTCAGTGCAAATGAGTTTGTTGTGGCTCGAGATATATAACTGGCAGAATATTCTCAGGAGGATTCTTACAGATGTGAAGCAGTGGATAAAGATGTTGGCTTATATTCTTTGTTTATTCTGTCTTTGCTCTTGTTCGCTGCTGTTTTTAAGAAGAAACATAGCCACTCGCTTTGTGTTTTTATTAGAGAGCATTATGTTAAGGAGTTTCTCATTCCTTGTTTTGTTGCCACTGAGAAGGGGCAACAAAAAGGCTGTGCATAATCAGAACCTCCATATCCATAATAAAATACAGATTTTCTATCCAGCGGGCTGTGGAATTTTTGCATTATTTGAAGTTATTTCAATGTGCCTTGCAGGTGAGTTTGAACTGTTCTAGGTGTACAATAGGAACAGTTCTATTAACATTAGACAATGCACTAATTTCGAGATGTTTACAGGCTCCTCAAACTACATTCGGTGGAAATATTTGGGGGGACAGTAGTGGTTTACGAGAGTTTGTAAAATGACATACATTTAAGAATATGTGTTGGAGAATGCTCTAGGGCATCGATTCTTAACATTTTGACTTCTGTGGGCGCCCTCTGAATCATAACTGGAATCTGGGGACTCGCAATGAGTCATTAGTGGAAGTTGGGCACCCCCAGCCTAAGCAATTTCTATGATTTAAACCTCAAAACAATACACAAAAATACATAAACAAGTGTACATCAAACAAATACACAAATATTGACATATTTTATTTATTCTACAATTACATATTGAAAAAATAAATTTTAATTTTAATAGGAAGGTTGGAGATTTTCTACATTTGTTTTTTAATTCTTAAAAATTAAGAGAGATACTGAACTCGATCGTATCACTTTATCTTTTTTGCTCCTAATGCATGTTTTCTTTTTGTCGGTGCACCAATTGAGACCACCGGTCATCTGTTTGCTTTACTTGCACTGCTCCAACAAATTAAGGTAAGAATTCCAACTTCATTTATAGCCTCCAAATTCAAATTCCTTAACATTTACAGACTGTTTAAAAATATATAATTTTCAATTTCCCCTTTTGAGTAATCTTAATTTTATTTAATTTTTTTATACAGTCACAGACCTCCTGAGTAGGCCTTATGAACCCCTGGGGTCCATGGACCACAGGTTAAGAACCACTGCTCTACGGAATAAATAATATTGTTGGCAACGCATACTATTAATTGAAAATGCATAGTGTTTTTAGTCATGCATAGTATGCATTATGGCAGAGTTCATTGTGATAGTTGGGTGAGCTTTGACTTTCAGGATTCAGTGTTGTTTGTGTTCTTATGGTATTGTATGAAGCATATTGTGTTTCAATGTTCAAGTTGTGATGTGGGTGGGACACGGAAGGATAGCACTCTCCATCATGCTTTCTGTGCACATGCATGTGATCACCACTAATCCTTGCTGGGTTCCGAAGTAGCGTGCTACTCGCCGAAAAAGTGTGTCAACACCCCATCAAGGGTAGCAAGCGCTATATAAATGCAAACCTTTTTCCCTCTTCTATCCCTCCAATATCCTTCTCAATCCAAATAACTGACTAACATATCCACCACTCAAAATCCTTTCATATCTTCACTATACTAATTCACCACTAATCCTTTGTGGGTTCCAGAGTAGCGTGCTACTCACCAAAAAAGCACTTTGATGCCTCGTCAGGGGTAGTAAGCGCTATATAAATGCAATTACAATACAATACAATATAAAAGTGGTGTATGTCAGGAGAATTGCATTTGAGTCCTGACTAATGCATTTGAGGTTTACATGCTGGTCTGTCTGTTTTTTCTTGAGTTTATGGGCATGGTTAGATGTGATGCACATAAGGAGATTGCGTTTTCAATCTGCATTCCATTTTGTGTATGTATGGGGTTTGCATATGATCTAGGGTGTGTTGTAAGTGGGGAGAATGCATACTGGTTGAGATATGTGTTCTGTATGTATGGAGATTTTGTTGGGATATCTATGGAAATTGTTGTGTCTGTGTTACCTGTGCATGTTATTAATGTGTGTGTAAATGCAATGTGGGTGTCAGGGGGCATTGCGTGTGAGTGTTGCTGTAGTGATGGCAGGTTTTGTGTAGCATTTTCATAACAGCTTTGAGTTTGAAATGAAGTGCAGTTCCCGTTGTTCTTTTTGAGCTTTTATTGTGCACACAAGAGGATAACAGTAAAACCCCTTTCAGAAGTAGGTCTGAGAGTGTCATTCTCTGGCTGTCATGTGACTGTGAGTCCGTGACTACGTGTCCTGCATGTATAAATGTACAACGTGGTTGTGCAGGCATATGGAGGTAGGGTCTAATGTCCGAGGAGGTCGTAAGACTTGTGGGTCTAGGAATGTTGCGCATGGTTAACCATAAATGTAATTGTTGTTTCGTCAATTTTGTTTGATGTGAGATGTGGGGAGCCTTACACCTTTTCGGGTAGTGGGATTTCCTTGACCCATTTTGAATTTAGAGTGACTGGTATTTGTTTTCTGGTTGTCTGCGCGAGCGTCTGCGTATTAGCTGGGTGAATGTGCGACTTAAACGATTTGGAAAATTTAGTGATTGTGAATGATTGTCCCAATACTGTATTTGTTGTTTTGTTTTCTGTAATAAACAGAGGTGTGCACTATCCTGTGTGTCCTCATTCTCTGCATGTCTGAGTTGGTGTCTGGAATGCTGAGAGTGAATGATGTATTAGAATGTTGATGTGTCTTGCAGAGGTGAATCATATAGATGTTTACAGTTGGAGGGAGGAGGAAGCCACGACTACAACTGTGTATTTGATACTCTAACTTATGGCCTAACATGTAAATAAAGAATATTCCCTGCTCTTCCTGACTGGGTCCTGTCTCGTCTTCGGGGAAAATCCCTCAACAATTAACACAAGCCACAAACAATGTCTACAAATTAATGAAACAAAAATACTAAAACCCTAATTTTATGCCACTTTAAACCGTTGATCTATAATTCACAAATGAAGGGTCTGGTAGATATTATAATCAAACTGTAATGGAAGATTTGATGAAAATGCAGATTTTTCATTGAACTCAAAATAAATGAGACTATATTATATTAGGTTATAACATGACTTTGACAGTGCATTCGTTATGTTGGCTCCCAACTCTTTTGTTTTTATTGTTTAAGTTGACACCTTCACACCGTTGGGGTGGGCGGCTGCTTTGGAAAAACCCTGTTAGTGCTGAATCATTATCCTACCTCACTCCAGTTTCTGTCTGATTGCTTTGCTCTACACTTGTTACCTTTGATTTACACTGCACACCAGCTACTTTTCAAAGATTTAGGAATAACCAACTGAACACAATGCAGCTACTGATTTTAGTGATATTGTGATTTTTTGGCTCTTTTTAGAAGAATCATGTTCTACATTTCTGATCTATTCTGCACACTCTAATGGAAACAGGCATGACAGCCAGTCCAAAAAATGTACTTATATGTCCACCCAAGTCAAACACCCCAAGTGTATAAACTTTAAGAAAATGACTCTCTAGCAAATGAGTTTTCCAATCACTGCAATGTTGTAAGAGTTTTCCTGTGCATACTACTAGAGGTTTACGCCTCAATCAAAAATGTGTATTCACTTAAAGGTATATCAAGTCACAAAACATCAGAAGCTAAAACAATGTAACTAAATTGCTTCCGAACAGACTACATCTAAAAACACCTAATTTGCCCCATTTGCAGCACCAAAAACAGATGCCATAGAAATGTGTGCAGTTCTCCTGCCATTCAATCATGCAGATGGTGCCAACACAGCCTCTCTGACTTTGTAACAACTCCTAACCCCAATCCTATTTTGATTTGTCCTCATTTCATCTCAGGGATCCATTGGAGCTACAGACTGATACAACAATATGGGTCTTGGGGCTATGTTGTGAAAACCCTAAAATGGAGCATCTCACCCAGTGGTCTTTGTAAATTGAAAATGATTTCCCCATAAAATTAACTGTTAAAACATTGAAAAATGGTCATTATTTTTAACTTGATGCGATAGTCTGCTCCACCATTGTTATAACTCAATACATCAATCAATATATAACCCAACTAATTTTCAGACCCAAAGTTATTGACTGAGGGCCCGATTCACAAAAGGCCTCTGCAGTTGTGGCGGAGGCCCCACAGTCGTAGTGGGGGCCCGCACTCGTGGTGGGGCCTCGCAATGGGAAATTGCAATGTGGAGTCCCACCACAAGTGCAGGACCTCCACCACGACTGCGGAGGTCCTTTGTGAATCGGGCCCACAATTTCTAGGTGTTGTAGGATTGAAGATGATGGAATTTTGATAGGTCTGTACTAAATAGTATGTACTACAGAAAAAGAATGGCATTTGTTATCAAGGAAAATGTTCAGTATAGCATAGGATTAGTTCCATATGGTATTGTGTGGGATGAATTTGAACCTTAATTTGTGGAAATATGCTTAGTTTCTTCTTTCATTATCATTTGAGATGGCAGCTGGAGCAAGGTGATCTTTGCTTCCAGTTGACAAAGTTAGAGAGGAAGCACGCTCTTCTTCTTTGGACTGGTGCCTCACCTCTAGAAGAAACAAAAGCATATAAAGACCTGGTTATGGTTCGCTGTCACCTTCTGTAATTAACCAGGGATAAGGCGGCTGTCACAGTTATCAATAAAGGTACACATGTGGGAACTGTGAACACTGTCACGAACAACCAACTAGTACAAGCCGGGGTTCTGAGCAAAGACATGGCCATACATATTAGACATGTAAGACATGAAAAAGAAACACAGCAAAACTCCAGGTGCATTGATTGTAAAAAAAAAAGACTAAAAGAATATCACGTAATAAATGGGGATGCAGTAGGACTACAAGTCCCATGAGCAAGCAAGATCACATGAGAGCATGAAATGACACTGAGGGACGGGCCGGATTCAGAGTCCTGTGTGACTAGTTCTGTGTGGATAAGGGTGAGTTTCCACAAACTGAGTTTACCCCCGCATTGATGTGGGGAACGAAAGCGACTTTCTTGAGCCAGTGCGAGACACTTTCAGTTGTTGATTGGATTCTGCCTAAGAATCGGAGAAGGAAGGCAGTTCCTTCCCACTTAAGGTGCTCCTCTGTGCATTCCTTTCGCTGGTGAGCCCGGCTGTTTCTGGCAGACTCATGTGGAAGGGATTAGGAGCTCATCATTTTTTTTAGCAGGTTCTATGACATTAAGACTGCCTCTATTGCTATTGAGAGGATTAATACTCTGTGTGAACATACACTGCCAACTTGGGAATTCTGAACATTGTCTGTTTCTTTATGTGGAGAGATCCTTGAACCATGCACGAGAGTTACATGAAAGAAGGCGACACAGATGATCTAGGAAGTTCTTGAGTAACAGGAGTATTCTCAAGCATTCTTGACTATATTACTACAAACTCTGAAAGTTCATTTTGTTGCGCTATGTCTACTATATGCGCTGCTATTTTATGGAAAATTAAATTTCTTCATGCTTTGTTTGCCGCTTTAACAGGGGTTTCCATGACAGTTCCTGGGTATTCTCTTCCTCTGTGACGTAAGGCGGGTGGCATGTTATGGTATGTATAGAGAGAGGTGATTCATATTTACTCGTGGTAAAGAAACATGATATAAGTAATGGAGAGGAAGGTAATAGGACTCATCTATCTTATATATTTACAGAGAAGCATCATAAAGGACATTGGGAAAGCCAACATATATCCCGGTGATCTCCACAAAAGGCTGCATGCTTTACTTATCTTGTTTTACAGGTACTGAGTATAGTTCTAGAAATAGTATATGTTATGAGATAAGAACTCAAATCACTGATGTTGGTTTGTTCCTTTTAGGTCTCCCTCCCATCCCATTCCCATCCCTCACTTAATCACCTCAATATTCTGCGGTATTATAGCATACAGAATTGAGGCTATTAAGAGGTGGACAATTTTAAGCAATGAACCGATCCTTGGGATTTGTCTGGCTGACAGAATAATCGTCCCACAAATTATTTACCTCCCGATCAGTTCGGGGTAAAAAAATGGCTCCCTTGCAAGATGTTTTGGCAGCGCTAGCAGGAGGAGCAGGAGGTGGTGCCTCTAGAACAGAAACCGCAGCCATACAAGCCTGAGTAGACAATATGCAAAAAAATCCTTTTGATGTAGGAACAGGTACTAGTGCAGGGGGACTTTCGTTGTCAAATGTAGGGAGTTCACTACATTCACGGGCTACTCCCATCACAGTGGAAATCCCGACACCCATTCCTTTAGCAGCACCAGAACGTTTTCATGGGATGTTAATAAAGTAAAGGTGTTGCTCACGCAAATCCTTTTACATTTCACATGTAGACCTAAGGCCTTTTCCACAAATCAGGCCAGGGTAGCGTTTCTGATATCGTATTTGTTCAGTGGGTGTTGCAGCTGGTATGTAGAGATGATCCGTTGTTGTATGATTAGGATGAGTTCCACACAGAATTTGAGAAGGTGTTTGATCGTAGGGCGGCTACCTTCTCAGCAGACCGAGAACTCTTAGAACTCAAGCAGGGAAACAAAGATTTAATTGTTTACCTAAATATGTTTCAGAGGTTGGTCGCAGAGACTAGTTGGCCTGATTCAAAACAGGCTGCGCTGTTCCATCAGGGTCTAAGAGATGAACTAAAGGATGTATTGGCTTAAATAGATCCTCAACCCACATCCTGCGGAGACCTTATCAATCTTATGTTACGGTTAGCTTATCGTATCAATGAACGTAAAGGAGATCAAAGGAGAAAGGCACACACTGCCCCTCGGTTTGAAAGAAGCAGAACACACGAAGGTATTAACAGTCTCTCAACGGAGCCTATGGAAATAGGTGCAGTACGAGCTTTGTTAACGCAAGAAGAATGAGACCAAAGGCGGGAGAAAGGATTCTGCTTTAATGCGGAAGAAAGGGTCACTTTGTGAGGGAATGCCATTTAAAACCCTCAAATAAAGCAGGGTTTAACAGTGTGGCGGTTAATTTTTCAGATAAGGGGTTAGAAAACTAGCCAGCTCGTGGCTAAAGGAAGGGAATTCCGTGAGTTATACAAATACCCCATTTTTTAATGGATTAGGACCCCCTCCTAAACAACATTTCTTTGTAACGATCCAATTATGGATAAAGACAAAATAGCAAACAGTGAGGGCTATGTTAGATTAATGAGCAACAGGGATCTTCATGGATGACTCATTTGCCCAAGCATTACAGTTGCCGCTGTTAGAAAAGACCATGCTGGAAGCAGTCTTGGCTGTGGAAGGTAGAGATTTGGATTCGGGGCCAATCCATTTTTATACCGAAGAGATGGAGGTCCTTTGTGAACAAGCACATACCGAAAGAATGTCGTTCAACTTAATACAAGCTCCTCAATATGGCGTGATTTTAGGGCTTCCATGGTTACAAAAAAACAGCCCCATAATTGATTGGGCAGAAAAGACTCTTCGTTTGGAATCTGCTTACTGCAGAGTGAATTGAATAAAACCAGAATGCTCTCCGTCCAAAGCGTTAGATATAAGGCATGCAATAGTCACTGCTGCCGAAAAAGATGTCACCTTACCTGAACAATATAGGGTTTGCCAGGATGTGTTCAGTGAAAACCAGGCAGAAGTACTACACCCGCACAGGCCTTATGATTGCCAGATAGACCTACTTGCAGGGTTAGTGGTACCATGTGGGAGGATATATGCAAGACGGAATCAGAGAGCGAGCATTTGCACCAATACATCAACAAGTACCAAGCAAAGGGATTCATCCATCCATCTAAATCTCCAGCAGCCTTGCCTTTATTTTTTTATACCCATAGCGAATGGCGAGTTGCACACTTGTATTGACTTCAGTTCTTTGAAAAACATCACAATAAAAAATCGCTACCCATAGCCGTTAATCCAGTCTTGCTGGATCAGGTGAAAAAAGCAGTGATCTACACCAAACTAGATATTAAAGGGCATATCATTTGGTACTAATGAGGAAAGGTGACGAATGGAAGGCAGCCTTTTGTACTCGATATGAGTATTTGGTTATGCCATTCGGATTATGCGATGCTCCCGCAGCATTCCAATTTTTTCTGAACGATGTGTTGAGGGAATTCATAGATATATTTTTGATTGTCTACAGTGATGATATTTTGATATACTCTCCTAGTGAGATCCTTCACAAGCAGCATGTTAGTACAATATTGTTGACCTTAAGAAGAAATGGCTTATTTTGCAAGCTCAGTAAATGTGAGTCCACGTGACTAGCATTTAATTTCTGGGGGTGATGCAGACTCCTTCAGCTCAAGAGATAACAGAACCAATAATACAAGACATAAAGGATTGGCCCATACCAAGAAATGTGTGGATATTCAATGTTTTTTAGGGTTTGCGAATTTATATCGCAGATTCATAAATCAGTTCTCACAGATGGTTGCCCCATAACGAAGTTGTTCAGGAAGAAAACTGTTTTCCAATGGACGGAAGAAGCACTATCAACATTTTGGGGAATTTAAAAAAAACTTAACCTCAGCTCCAATATTGACCACCCAGATCCAGACAGGCGGTACATTGTGGAAGCAGATGCATCAGATGTGGCGATAGGAGCTGTTTTATCGCAAAGACACAAGAAAACGGGACAGATGCACCCGGTTGCTTACATGTCCAGGAAACTAAACAAAGCAGAAATCAGCTACACAATAGCGGAGAAGGAGCTGTTAGCCATCAAAGACGCCTTCATGGAATGGAGACACTATATTATAGGAGAAAAACATGTGGTCACAGTATATTCAGACTATTGCAACCTCCAATTCATGAAGTCCGCTAGACAACTGCTTCCTTGTCAACTGTGGCGGATGTTGTTTTTTGCCAAATACAACTTTGTAGTAACCTACAGACCTACAGGGAGTAGATAACAGAAACTCAGATGCTTTAGCAAGACAAGAATCACATCTAATTCCAGGAGACCCCAAGGTCCAAGCAATCATAGATCCACAAAAAGTGATATGTGCTGTACAGATGGATGCATTTCTTCAAAAAATAACCCAGGAAATGCAAAGGGCGGTCTGGAAACAGTGGCTTCAAAACCATTTTGAATGGCAGTTAAAACAAGGTCTCTGTCAGAGGATCGCAAGTACTGACACCTACAGAAGTATTACGGAAACAAGTATTTACATAGTGACATGATGCGCCTTGCGCACGGCACAATGGATTTGAAATGACCCTTGATAGAGTGTTGAGACAGTTCTAGTGGCCTACAGTCCGAAAGAACATACTGAACAGATTAAGGTATAGTGAGAAATGTATGCAGGTGAAGTCGGATCACATGAAAAAGCAAGGCCTTCTTCAACCCTTGCCTATTCCGGAAGCACCTTGGAAGACCATCTCTTTGGACCTTGTATTAGGATTACCTCGGGGTAAAGGATTCATTACCATCCTGGTTGTTGTGGATAGTTTGACTAAGTTAGGAGACTTCATCTCTTGTTCTAAACTGCCTACATCTGGACAGCTTGCACAGATATTGTTGGTAAACATTATTAGACTACATGGTCTCCCAAAAGTTATAGTGTCAGACAGAGGCCATCAGTTCACAGCCCAGTTTTAGAAGGTGTGGTGTTCATAGTTGCAAATCTCCTCAGCTAAATCCACAAGTTTCCATCCTCAAACAGACAGTCAGAAAGAACGTCTGAATCAGACGCTGAAACAATATCTGCGTTGTTATGTAGATAAAACCACAGACTCCTGGGTGGATTGCTTTTCGCTTGCAGAAGTGGCATACACAGCACTAAATATAGTTCCCTAAAATCGCACCATATTACAGTTCATATGGGTTTCATCCAATATTCATTCCTTGGCTTCATCCTGTCACTACTCACAAAATACCCGAGGTTCGAGAAAGAATAACCCACATTCAGGAGACACTAAAAACCGTACAAAGACATTTGCAAGAAGCAAAAACAAAATACAAACAAAGCGCTAACAAACATCGTAGGCCTGGTAGACAATACAAAAAGGGTGATGTGGTCTGGCTATCTACAAGGAATTTGAGGTTCAAGAAATAGTGTTTTTAATCCAAGGTTCATCGGTCCGTACAAGGTTGTAAAATGCATCAACCTAGTCGCAGTGAAATGGCATTACCTTCTAGATTAAGAATACACCCAGTTTTTCATGTATCCTTGTTGAAACCCTCTTACATTCTGGTAAAAAAAGTTACCCATTTCTATTTGGGTGAGTAATGAGTTGAAATATGAAGTGAAAAGTGTTTTGGACACCAAGAAAAGAGGCAACAAATTATGGTATCTGATCACTTGGAAGAGATATGGACCTGAGGAGAACTCTTGGGAACCAGCTACAGGGGTTCATGCACCTCGTCTAGTTAAAACTTTACATGACCGTTACCTGGAAAAATCTTGTCCCTGTCAGTGTTCTCCGAGGAAGGGATGTACTGTCACATTTATCAATAAAGGTACACATGTGGGAACTATAAACACTGTCAGGAACAACCAACTAAAGGCGGGGGCCTGAGCAAAGACATGGTCGTACCATAAGGCACGTAAGACATTTTTTTTAATGAATTAAAGTCTTTATTGCGTGATTCGTTAAAACCATTACAATGCCATACACAATAAAACATTAGTAAAATTCATAAAACGTACACAAAGAATCATTATCATTAAAAGCATTGTCATCTTCACTGAGGAAGCAGAGAACCCATATAAGTCAAATGTTTTAAAGAGCTTGCAAAGGAGGCTCACTTCCTGCCCAATATCCTAAAATAGTTTAAATTGGCCCCTGGGGTTTAAAGCCAGGTGAATTGGCGGTGGGAAAGTGTCGATAGCATGTGCCCTAAAGTGGGGCCTGCTACCAAGTGTACCCGTGCTTCCCCAGGGCTGCAAAATTACTTAAATAGTCAGTAAGTCTGTTGTCATGGTCTTTGTGACCAGAATGTGCAAGAGCAGAGGATAAAATGCAGTGGCATTGTAGCAGTGTTGTGCAGGGACTGCAACAAAGGTGCCTTGGGACCTTTTCTACCTAAAATGTCCGTATATAGGTAATAAATAATGCAACAGATGTTAGGTGCAGCGTCCAAGGACGGGGTGAGAGTAGTGCAGTGGAAGTTATCAGTGTAAAGTACGGGTGCAGCAGGTTCAATGAATTAAGTGCTGTCTCCGGCCACATGTGCCTTCCTACAGGTGCTGACTAATGGGTGAAGGTTAAGGGCAGCTCTGAGGGCAGCAGCCCACAGTAGCAGAGAATTAAGTGCCCAAGGCTATTTCCGCCAATCAAGCCTGTGTGCCAATAGAAAGAGGTATAAGGTACAGCCACTGGGGTAAGCAAGCAGTGGCATTAAGGATTGTGTCCTCAGCCAAAATGGTCGTTGGGCCTCCTGGACTTGGCAGGTGCGTGGTTGGGAGGATAAATGATGATTGCATGCTTTAAGATTTCTTAACTAATTTTTAACCTATGTTTTTGCTAATTACCTCCCTCCCCTGTAACAGCTTGGGGCCCTAGTATCAGTCTTTTTCCTAACTCTCCGGAGGAATTTCACCATTGCACAGTTGAGCTTAATGTCCGATGGTTCAAAGCAGGCCATCACTGCCTCCCTGCAGGTCCTTATGCTGTGCTCAAGCCATGTTCTTCACTGGAGCTCACGCCGGTCCTCCATTAAGGAGGTGCACAGGCAGAGGATGTGAATAATTTCTTCCTGGCCCTGGTTACATATCCGGCAGTTATCTTGTACTTCCTGTCTAATCCATATGGGGTAGTGTCTTGAGATCTGTAGTACCCCCAGCCTATATTTCAGGAACTGTATCTTGGTCCACTCACTGTAGGGTTCACTTAGGTAGCTCTGGGGTTTCAGCTTGGTGTAACTGTGGAGCGTCATCCAGCCATGTTTGCGTCGAGACAGACAATCCTTGTCCTCAAGCAATGACAGCAACTGTGTACTTGATTTAACCAACTTTTTAAACTCAAGATGGCTGATGGTTAAGTCCCACCCAAGCACTGGTTAAGCCAGGAGTACTCAAGGCCTGTAGAAGATAAGTCCTTGCCGAGGAACTATGTCTTGCTTCTAAATCGGACCAAAGATTATGGCCCCAGGGAGCCCTCCTTTGGCAGCAAACCATGAAGGCCGCCTTCGATGCAAGTGACTGTTTAACGATCCCAAACTCCAGCCTGATCTGGGCAGGTGCTGAGTAAGAGGATAGCTGGAAAGTCGACCTATACACCTTGAGTAACATTTTATCCAGTGTTGCACTGTCTCACCCCCTAAGTTCTTCGCTTCCATAGGTCAGGGTTGGAAGACCCTTTGCTTGGGCCACCTGCAGAATTGGCATGAGCGATGGCCCTTTCAGTTTTCTATAGAGTGACCTAAGACCGAAAGCCAGTGCATGGCCCTTCCTCCTAATTTCTTCTACAGTTCACTGTACTTCCAATTCACGTTAAAGTAGACTCCGAGATACCGAAAGCTTTTTTCCAGCCCTAATTTTTCTTGGTCCAGAAATCACGTGGGCTTTTGAGTTCTAGAGCCTTGGACTGCTAAGATTTTTGTTTTCTATCTATTTATTGTCAGTCCATTCCTTGAGGAGTAGGCCAAAGTTGCATCAAGAAGGCGCTGCAAGCCAACCTTGGCTATGCAAATCAAGGCAAGATCATCCACATATAGCAGATTCGAAAACTGAAAGCCCCCTAGTTTGGGCGGATGAGAGTTAAATGCATTAAGAGTTGGGGTAAGATCTAATAGGAACAAGTTGAATAGTGTAGGGCAAGGATGCAGCCCTGCTTAAGGCCTTGCACGGTTTTGATTGGCCTGGTTAATCGAGAACCATCTCCAATTTGACCCATGTATCTGTGTGCAAGAGTTTGAGGGTCCTTAACATGCCGACAGGATGTTTAGGTTGGCCAATTTCCGCCACAGCTTCCCCCACTCAACCCTATCAAATGTGGACTTGTAGACGATAAAGCCCAGGTAGACTGGGAAGCTGTGGGTGTTTTCCCACTAGGTTAATAGGGAGAGTGTCATGATGCTGACTGAGGTCCCTGTATTCTTGGTGAAGCCGGTTTGGTTTTGCGGAATGATGGCATTGGTCTCAACCCACTGCTGCAGTTCCTCCAGTAACACCCGAGCGAAATATTTGGCATTGTTGTTGATTAGTGCTACTAAGCGATAAACTCCCAGTGACCCCCTTGTGACCCCCTTTGAAGACTGGTGTCAGAATCGGGCCTTGCCATGGGGGGTGCGGTTGAGCTGCAAGATGGTGGAGATGAGCATTGTAGCTGTGCAGCCCAAAATGTGTCATCCTTGTAGATGGCAGGAGGAATTACGCTCTGGCTTCGTTCCCCCTACCTTTGACCCTTTGCAATTTGTTTCAGAACAATTCTTGAAGAGACAGTGCACCAATTGAATTTTTTGTCGTTTCCCATTTGTTCCTTTAGCAGGTTTTTGAGGGCTCCGAGTCATCTGCCTGAGTGCTACCGTCCGAAATAAAATGATCAAGCAGGAATTGATTCCAGGTTGACTCAGAGTTACTGGAGGAAGCCACATATGGCAGGTGTCTGCCAATTCAATTTACGTCTGCCAGAAATGCGCTAAGTTGTTTGTCTTCATATCATGCAGCAGCTTTGCCCAGAAGGAATTCCGTAGCTCCCTTTGTCTATTCTTTTTCTCCCTTTTAAATGTTTTTCTCGCCTCCCGTAGATTATGCAGTATATTAAGGTCCCATGGCCCTTTTGAGTGCTCTCCATAGATAGTTTGCCCTCCTTTTGGCCCATCTTATTATGTAATTATTTCCCGGCCCTGGAGTGAAGCCGTGCAGTATGCTTGAATCATTTTCTTGGCCCGGACCGGCTTGGCATGCAGGTTGGAAAATGCTGTGGTAAACCTTTCCCATCCGTCAGAGGGTCAACCCCCTGCGAAAGTGTAGATGCTATTAGTTGTTTAGCTTCAAGTGTCAATGCAGAGAAAGACTCAGCAGTGCATCTAATGTGTTTAAGGTTGATTGCATGCTCTATAATCCCTTGATCTGCAACACATGCATAGTCAATCAGGCCTATGTCGAGGACTATCTCTTGTGGTCGATGATCGCTTTCCAGTTTCTTCCCGAAACCCAAAGAGGAGATAGTGTTCAGCAGGGGGAGGTTCACAAAGGAGTAATCAATTAGAGATACCCCGGAAGACTTTAAGTATAAGAGGCCTGCCGGTTTGTCCGGGGATATATATCCATTCAGAGCACTACGGCCAAGGTGTTCAAGATTACCTTGTAAGGATCATCTTCTCTTGTCCTCTTTGTGCCACCTGAGAGTATTTTGTGCCTCTGTGACCTCGCTAGTAGGTAGTGAACTCATCAGCCACATATTGCAATCCCCTGATATGATAAGGTCCTTACTGGGCCTCTCAGACGTTAGGCCAACTGTAATGTCAATAAGCTTGTCAGAGAGCTCAGTCCTTGTTCTTGCATTTGGATGGATGTACACATTCATCAGGGTGATTTTCTTGGTTTGGCCGTTGGATGTTTTGAGCGTGTTACATCGGTCGGTCCTCAGGATCGGTTTGTTGCTCGGAATGGTCCACCTCTTGATCTACCCAAGCCTTAATAGCCGTAATGGCACAGGTCAGCGGAAGGATCAAGTGGGGGAAGGAAAGGAAGGGAACAGCCGGAGATCTGAAACAACCACAATCATGTATACCTTATAGCCATGGTCACAGAACGCATACATGTAATAACTGTAAATGAGCAGCGCCCCCTCCTATACCTGTAACAAAAAGAACAACACCTGTAGAAGAAGATACTTCAATAAATGATGTGCCTTCTGTGTGGTAACACCACTTGTTGTGTTATAGCTGCATTGGGAAAAACATAGAGGAAAATACACATTGAGCATATATCACTTTCGGCTGATACTTTCCAATGTTAATGAAGTTACGACATCAATGATACATAGGAGTAACATTACTAGAAACCTACCCTTTTCTAAACTCCACATAACATCACAGGGATAGAGCGTAGTCCCATACCACTCCTATTACCCCTGTTAAAATAGAGCCAGAATAACACATGAGTATAAACCTTGTTCCAGAAAACAAATATCCATGCTAATAACAACTGCTACTGAGTCTCAATCCACTGATATTGTTACTTCACCAATGATTAGGATCCAAACGATTTGCATAAGAAACAAAGAGCTGAGAATTCCCTGCGCAAAGATGTTGCCATTGAGTAGCCACTCTTATCACAGGAACTGCAGTACAGGCTCAGGCACAGGCTACAAGACTGAGAAGCCTACACGAGCTACCAATGTGGATTAACGGCAGCTAGTCCACCACCGGCCGACAATGCCGGGTGAATGCTCAAAGGACTCTGAACCGTCCTCCGCACGAGCAGCAAGCTCACCAACAGAGGACGTTACTCACAGCCGGCCGACAATGTCGGGCGAAACCCCAGGGGCACTTAACCTTCCTCCGCATGAACAGAACGCTCACCAACGGAGGAGGGTGAGCCACAACCAAGTAAAGAGCGAGAGTTGGTGCAGAGCACCCTTATCAGACCTCTCCTCCAGGAACTACTAACCTTATATCCGCCCGGAACCATTTCCTCCGCCCTGAACACTAGTTCTCTCAGTTTTCTCGCTTACCGGCGTACCCGCCTGTACCATACCGGATATACTGACCTTCAATTGAACGCACTCCCTACGGTCCCTCTTACTGTGCATCCCGCACTGCTGCGGTGATATGTTGCCACAGACTTCCTCCTTATTTTAGGTCAGCAGTCAACTTGTGGCTTACCCGCCCTGGTTCTGAATCTTTCTCCCATTTCTACTCTCACCCTGCAGTGGATCACCCACCTTGGTCCGCTTCTTACCCCCTTGCCGGTTTGGAATTTTCACCGGCCACTTGCCCTGAAGAGTCACGGGTTACTACCCCTATGTGACGAAACACGTGTCGGCTGGTTGCTTTTTCTTTGTTGCTGTATTAAAAAAACTTATGATTAACATTCTGGTGTAGACCATCAACATTTCTACTAAACGTGACATTTCTACCATTGTTATACCCTCATTACGTGTGCCCAGGACCGTACCTACTAACCGCAGCTAACTCGACGTGGGCGAAGAATTTCCGACGCTTTGCCGAGTTCCGCTGCTTCCTTATGGGCCGTCTCTTGCGACGTAGTGCGTGACGCGCAAGGCCTCATGGGAGTTGTGGTTCTCAGCGTTAGCGGCATTTACGATGATAACGGGAGGAATGTTCTTGCCGCGTTACCAGTGCGTTCGTTGCTTGCGCATGTAACAGAGCGTCACTTCTACTACCTGCAGTCCTGCATCATTGCTGTCCTGTTCCCGACATTCAATTGCACTGGTGGCAGATATATAAATAGCAAGACCGCCCTTGCTGTGCCCACACTTGCATTCTTTGGTTGCTGGGATAAAGTGATTAGTGTGTCCCTCCAGGTGGAGAACCATCTTTGACCATGTCTCTTGTAGGAGCACTATATGGAATGAGCAGAGACATTGAAGAATTTCAGGGTCTTCTAACTTGTTAGCCAGGCCATTGATGTTCCAGGAGGATACCTTTAGCACCCAATCTGTAGAGTAGTTTGCAAGTGTGCTTTGTCACTGTAGAAGTCTGGTTGAATTCACGGCTTCCGACAGCCAATCCATTTTAGCTGTCACTTCAGGACCAGAAACAGGTTTATCTGAAAGCCTACCAGTTTGTTGAGCCGGAGAACTTGGGGATTTGCTTAGGGCATTTCTTAAGACCAAGTAGACTGGTCTAAGTTGGGTCTGAGGGGTGCCTTCTTTCCTCAAGCTCTCCAGGACATGTGGATATCCCATATTCCTTGGAGGGTTGATTATGATCCCCCAGTTCTTAAAGGTCTTGGCATTTTCCAAGATCTTCTGAGCCAACTCAGAGGATCCCCAGGTTACCTTGGTCATTTCATTGATCTGCCCGAATATGACTCATTACATCGCGATGTATTACATCGCGTGCTTTTACAACGCGGTCGTTACAACAACCGTGTTGTTAGTACGCGATGCATTTACATCGCAAGTCATTACAACAACTTGCACTAGGGGGCGCGCTGGACTTAGGAATAGTATTAATTACTATTCCTACTCCAGTTTGCGCAACAGTAGGGAAGGTGTTGGAATTCATTTCCAATAGCTCAGCGCCACCAGTGCAAGTCGTTGTAATGACTTGCGATGTAAATGCATTGCGTACTAACAACGCGGTCATTATAACGACTGCGTTGTAATAGTAGCGCGATGTAATGACAGCGTTGTAAATGCTGTTTCCCCTCTGCCCTGGCCCCGGGTTGATAAATTCTATTGAGAGAATATCTTGTGTTGAGACTTCTCTAAGCGTGCCCATCGATCGAACAATGGACCCCTGGAAGTATATTCCGGATAGAGGAGTATACAGGCTGCTGCATTTGAGAGTTTTGGATCCTCCTGAGGGCCAGCACATAACTCTAATGACAGTTAGTCTCTGTGTTCCTGGTTGGAGACTTCAGCAGATTCTCTCGTGACGAGAGAGGGTGGCACTTGTAAGTTTGATGGTACCCTCTTGTTTCCAAGACATATGACATACACTTCATTGTTGTTACTATGTTCAATGCTGGGAGCGGGTAGGGCCCCCAGTGCTGGTATTTAAGCTTGAGGGCAGTCTACCCTGGGCGGTCGTCCGAAGAAGGTTTGCGTCGAAGTCCGATTTTGCCTATTGTAACTGACTCCACAGTTTCTGGTAAGGCAGTTTCTTGGGCAGTTTCAGGCTCATTTGGTGCTTGGGTCCCCTTGATAATCACCGGGGACATGCCCATTTCTTCAGGAGCCTCCTCCAAAGCTCTGTTCAGTTCTCGTTCTAGGTCTTGATTAAAGGGAGCTCAACTTTTCCTTAAGTGAAAGATTAGGTAGGCTGCCAAGTTGTGAGCCTGAGATAGGTGTTTGTTGCGTCCCTTCCTTTTTTTTGCTGTCTTGCGTCTGGGCTCCCCTTCCATTGATGGTTGTTCCCTACCGGATTCTCGAGTGCTTGTGTTTGAGGCTGGTATCTCCCCAGGGTTGGTTCCATTAGTTGATGCAGTCTGGCGGTTGCCTTCGCTGGAGTTACCTCTAGGATTTTCAAGGTGCCGTACCCTTGCCTCGTCTGCAATTACCTCCTTTATGACATCTATGTGCCCTGACTGGTTTCCGAGTTCTGCTTCACTTCCTTCTTGCAGTTGTCCTATATCCTTTTGAGGACTCCCTTTTACCACATCTTTCAGGTCATCCAGTATCTTTGCCATCATCTCCGGAATCGTAGATAACTTGTCGAGGACCAAGGAGCAGTTGCATCCCTGACCTGGGCCCTGTGCGTCAGTCTGTGCTCTTTTAAGCAAGTTATTTAGGTTGGCAATCTTTTCGTCAATTTGTGCTACATACATTGCTAATGTGTTCAGGAGGCTGATCTGTAAGTCCATTTTATTAGCTTGGAAGTTCATTACCTCCACTGAACTCTGCAAGATTCCGAGCATTGTTGTCCAAAGCGGCTCTTGGGGCCCTTGGAGTTCCTTGTTGCCAGGAATAATGGGGCTAGAGTTAGCTGGTACTTTGTTCTCGTACATGGCCAGCATGTTCTCCCATTCTTTGGAGTGAATAATGAAAGATCTTTCGAAAGGGCTTGTGGGTTTTTCTCAAATGGGACAGTTTGATTTGCTCCACTTTCCTGCGGTTTCTTGCACACTTGGTGTCCATTTTTCGTAGGTGGCAGTGTAGCACCTGTGAAAGCCCGGAGCATAGCTGGACTGGTCCCGCTACCTTCTGCTTTTTTTGCTCTTCCTCAAGTTGATTTATTAGATGGTACAGTGACGAGCTGAGCAGAGGCTGCATCAAGTCTCCTTCCTCTGTTGGGTTGACATCTGTCTTTGTGGCTGTGGTCTCTAGCATCTCCAAATTCCCTTGGGGTGAGGGGCGAAAAAAATTAGTTGGACAAGTTTTAGCAGCTGACTCCTCCTCCCTGTCCTGTCCTGCTTGGTCGCACTCTTTGAGGGGAGGGGGCCTTACCTAACATCCAATTTCTTAAAAACAGGGCAGCATCCTGGGCTACCTTCCTGCCAAGGGAGGGGCTTAGCCCTTGGGCGAGCAACCATGGTGGGGCTTAGCGAGACGGGAAGCCTCTTGATGATGGTGTTGCTGGAAAAAGGACAGCCCCTGCGTCCTTTAGAAAATTTTATTTAGTCATATTTTTGGTTGAAATCGATTTGAGTTTGCCCCTCCTGGTGAGCAGGTTGCAACCACATGCGCAGTTGCTTCAGGCTGCAGTACTACTCATTGAGTTAGCAGTAGAATCTGGTCTACAGGGGCAGAGTGAGCTAATAGGTCTGTCTGCTTTCTTCTTTTCTTTTGGACCACCACTGGTCCTCAAGATTTGCTGGATCACATAGTGATAATTGCGTCCCTGTGCAGTAAGTTGGGCAGTCTGGGTCAAGTGTGAGGTAGCAGGCTGCCGGGTAGGTGCAAGCTGCACCAGACTAACTCCGGCCACTTCTGCGCCTTCCCCCACAGACACCAACCACCTACAGTCTCTCACAGCCCAGGGGTCTCTTGCAGCACAGACCAAGCACTCACCTCACGTAACGCTCCCTGCCTCCTGCTGAGGTGCAAGGTGTGAGGTATGTAGGACAGCTGGCTTGTAGGTCCCAGAACCTCGGTCCTGGGAGTGTCGCTCGCTGCTGATGGGGCACAACGTACACACAGTAGGACAGGGCCGAGTGAAGCCAAGGGTGGAACTAGCAGCAGCGCAAGAGGGGCAGGCTCACAGGCTTACTTACAGGCTTCCTGGTTGCACCACAGCCTTGCGTCTCATCTGGGCTTTCAGCACCCTGCACCCAAAGTGCTCTCTAGGTACAATGGTCGCTGTGGCCAGTGGCGGCAGAGAGGTCGTTGCGCCAGTTCCTCTTGAGGGTGGCCAACAGTATCCTGCCTCTGACGTCTTGGCCCCTTCCTGAGGGCGGCCGACGGTGTCCCCGCTCCGAAGCTGCAGCGTCTTCCTCCGAGCTCCCTGCACGCTCCTCCCCCTGTGGCGTGCTTGGTGTACTGATGTGCGCTGGTCTGCTAGTCTGCCAGTCGGGAGATCGCTTTTCAAAAAAGGCTCAAAACACAAGGAACGTAAGACATGAAATACAACAAAACTTCGGGGGCTTTGATTGTAAAAAGAAAGACTAAAAGAATACCAAGTAATAAACGGGGACGCAGTAGGCCTACAAGTCCCATGAGATGATCAGGAGATAGGGGGTAGTGGGCCCCGCTCCTCAGTACTCCTGCGATAATAGAGCCTAATAGTTTTGGTTCACTTGTTCATAGCAATGGGAGACCCCTTCCCCATTATTGATACTAGGCTTGACGGTGTGCTAGAACAAGTCAGAAATGTCACTCTTTTTTTCTTTCGGAAACAATTCCAATTTTTAATGCTCTGTAATAAGGTATATTACGCTTGACTCATTCGAGTAGTCCGACTCAAGTGCAGGAATGAACAGCCAACACGTGTTTCGCCCCCTTACAAAGGCCGTCTGGCCATGGTGCTTCCTCAGGGCTGTACATAACAACGCATCAATTAGTACAATAGCAGAGATGAAGTTCATATTTACATAAGTATAATAGAGGAGGTACGGAAAAAGCATCACCCGTGATAACATATTGAGAATATACAATCTAATTGGAAATGGTGGGAAGAGAAAGGGCCAGATAAGGTTAGGGGGAATATAAGTAACAGAGAAGGGGGTGGAAAAGGAGAAAAGGAAGAATGGAAATAAAAGGAAAAAGAAAGATTGCAATGCAACCAATCACAAAGAAGTCCACAGGGTGAGATCAATAGAGAGAAGGCATAGCATGGAAGAAAGAGCAATATAAAGGAAGTCAGTGCGTTCCCATAATGTCAAAGATATTCCCAAGTTTCATTTTAGGTATGGTAGACAAAATCATAGATTCCATGCACATTCAAAGTATTACATACGGGTTGTTGGTATCCAGGTCGATAGGAGAAGAGCCATAAAGGGGAGAAAGAAACAAATAAACAACATACATGAGTAAGAAATAGGTTCTGTATGTATAGGGTGGTGAATTGTTAGCGGTAGATCAAACATCTAGTTTTATTCAATCTAACTGACATAATGTTTGATCAGGTGTGAAAATGGAAACCCAGTGTTTCCGTGATGGATCATAGCTAATTGGCCTCTGTGAATAGTAACATATAGAGAACTAGGCCTGGTTTTAGGTGTAAAAAAACCCGATTTATACTTGTATAGACCGGAGGACATGTGTAAAAATCAATAAAGAAGGAAAGAGTCCCGCAATGAGGGACAACGTGCTTTCATGTCCCCATTTATCGTGTAGGGATTCGCTTACCGTAGTAATAAATATAAATCAAATCGAATCCTTAGTGTTGCTGCAAGTGATAAAATCTACAGGGGGGGTGGGGAAGGAGGGAAAAACAGAAGGAAAGGCACTGGTTAGGACGTGCCGGACCTGAAGCGGTCCAGTGTACCACTGCGGTACAGATCATGAAACAAGAAGCAAGTGCGTCCGCATAGGATCCAGCGGACCATATCGCCGTTATCCACTTACTTGGTGCGCCCAGTCGCTGACATCAAATTCAAATCCATCGACATGAGCCTAATCATTAAGAACTACGAAGTACTGAATAATATCATTGATGAATTCGAAGAGGACATTATCAAAAGGAAAAATCGCAAGTTTCGCCGCGACCAGCTGGACTACCAGTTTGGTAGAGTTTACACCTTTGCCAAACAATATGATGCAAAACCGGTAGTTAATAACGAGGATAATACAACACAACAATCGGGACCTTCAACCAGCTCAGACATAGACTCACCAACGGCCAACTTGGAAAGTGATACTTACGGGTGATGTTAGTAGTCATCGGTTTTGAAGGGAGGCTGCTGGTGTCATGGTATTTTGGGCTTTTGTTATCTTTATACCCACTCTGTAACGAAGGACCTCTTCGAAAAAATTTACTTTGCGTCTTGAAGTATCACTTTCCAAGTTGGCCGTTGGTGAGTCTATGTCTGAGCTGGTTGAAGGTCCCGATTGTTGTGTTGTATTATCCTCGTTATTAACTACCGGTTTTGCATCATATTGTTTGGCAAAGGTGTAAACTCTACCAAACTGGTAGTCCAGCTGGTCGCGGCGAAACATGCGATTTTTCCTTTTGCTAATGTCCTCTTCGAATTCATCAATGATATTATTCAGTACTTCGTAGTTCTTAATGATTAGGCTCATGCCGATGGATTTGAATTTGATGTCAGCGACTGGGCGCACCAAGTAAGTGGATAACGGCGATATGGTCCGCTGGATCCTATGCGGACGCACTTGCTTCTTGTTTCATGATCTGTACCGCAGTGGTACACTGGACCGCTTCAGGTCCGGCATGTCCTAACCAGTGCCTTTCCTTCTGTTTTTCCCTCCTTCCCCCCCCCCTGTAGATTTTATCACTTGCAGCAACACTAAGGATTCGATTTGATTTATATTTATTACTACGGTAAGCGGATCCCTACACGATAAATGGGGATATGAAAGCACGTTGTCCCTCATTGCGGGACTCTTGCCTTCTTTGTTGATTTTTACACATGTACTCCGGACTATACAAGTATAAATCGGGTTTTTTTACACCTAAAACCAGCCCTAGTTCTCTATATGTTACTATTCACAGAGGCCAATTAGCTATGATCCATCACGGAAACACTGGGTTTCCATTTTCACACCTGATCAAACATTATGTCAGTTAGATTGAATAAAACTAGATGTTTGATCTACCGCTAACAATTCACCACCCTATACATACAGAACCTATTTCTTACTCGTGTATGTTGTTTATTTGTTTCTTTCTCCCCTTTATGGCTCTTCTCCTATCGACCTGGATACCAACAACCCGTATGTAATACTTTGAATGTGCATGGAATCTATGATTTTGTCTACCATACCTAAAATGAAACTAGGGAATATCTTTGACATTATGGGAACGCACTGACTTCCTTTATATTGCTCTTTCTTCCATGCTATGCCTTCTCTCTATTGATCTCACCCTGTGGACTTCTTTGTGATTGGTTGCATTGCAATCTTTCTTTTTCCTTTTATTTCCATTCTTGCTTTTCTCCTTTTCCACCCCCTTCTCTGTTACTTATATTCCCCCTAACCTTATCTGGCCCTTTCTCTTCCCACCATTTCCAATTAGATTGTATATTCTCAATATGTTATCACGGTTGATGCTTTTTCCATACCTGCTCTATTATACCTATGTAAATATGAACTTCATCTCTGCTATTGTACTAATTGATGCGTTGTTATGCACAGCCCTGAGGAAGCACCATGGCCAGACGGCCTTTGTAAGGGGGCAAAACGTGTTGGCTGTTCATTCCTGCACTTGAGTCGGACTACTCGAATGAGTCAAGCGTAATGTACCTTATTACAGAGCATTAAAAATTAGAATTGTTTCCGAAAGAAAAAAAGAGTGATGTTTCTCACTTGTTCTAGCACACCGTCAAGCCTACAAGTCCCATGAGCAAGCGCGATCACATGCGCGCATGAAGTGACACTGAGGGGTGGGGCCGGACTATAATAGGCACTTCCGCCCCACCGCATGCTGCCGATTATTCATGTTGGTGGCAGCTTACAGAGTTCGGTGTCCCCTGTGGCTCGTTTGGTGGGGATAAGGGTGTGGACGCACCAACTGAGTTTACTCCTGCATTGGTGTGGTAAATGAAAGCGACTTTCTTGAGTCAGTGCCCAGAACCGGCTCATATCGGGGAAAAGGGGAGGGGAACAACGGAGACAAACAAAAAAAAAACTTACCTACTACCATCCAGCATCGTGTCACGCTCTTCTGCTCCTCTCTGCCGCTGCAGGCAGGCACAGGCTCCCAGCCTTCCCTGCGGCCAATCCTAAAGCTGCTCTCATGTCGCTGTCAGTGCGAGATGCTTTCAGTTGTTGATAGGATCCTGCCTAAGATTCGGAGAACGAAGACAGCTCCTTTACGCTTAAGGTGCCCCGCTGTGAATTCCTTCCACTGGTGAGCCTGGCTGTTTCTGGCGGACTCCTGCGGAAGGGATTTAGGAATTCATGAATTAGTTTTGAGCAGGTTCTATGACATTAAGACGCCCTCTATTGCTATTGAGGGGATTTAACCATGCTGTGTGAGCATACACAAATTTGTAGTAAAACAGTGACACAAAGGCAAGAGTGCTCTTTCTTACTTTTTCTTCTTGCTTTTTATCTAGAATCTTTCTTGGCATGTGTTAGAAATGGGGTCTCTAGTTGCCATTGGTTTGCACCCTGTCCAAGTGTGGACCCTCACTCTAGTCAGGGTAAGGGAGCCACACAGCTAAAATAACCCCTGCTCACCCTCTAGGTAGCTTGGCATGAGCAGTCCGGCTTATCTCAGGGGCAATGTGTAAAGCATTTGCACACACATACACAGTAACACAGTGAAAACATTACAAAAGGAGTCCACACCAGTTTAGAAAAATAGCCAATATGTATCTGAATAAAACAAGACCAAAACAAGAAAAATCCAACATACACAAGTCAAGATATCACTTTTAAAAGATTAAGCAAGTTTAGTTTATAGTAATCAATGGATGCGTTCGTTTCAGCACAAAGTACCTTAGATGTGTCAAAAATCAAAGATGGAGCAAGGCACAGAGGAGGTGAGGCACCGGAAAAGCAAAGCAATGTGTCGGTTCCTTACTACACAGGGGAGGTGAGGCATTGGTTCCTTACTGGCAGGGGAGGTGATGCGCCGGCTCCTTACTGCTGGGTAGGGGAGGTGATGGGTTGGTTCCTTATTGGCAGGGGAGGTGATGCGTCAGTTTCCAGACATGCAACCTCGGTTCCTTACTGCGGCGCGGTGTTGATGAAGAGTCAGTGTTGAGGGATGATATTTCGAAAATCCAGACACACTGCGTCGATGTGACAGCGGCAATGCAGGGGCAGCATTGATTTCACAGCCACAAGGCACGCACTGTGTCGATTCTTCAGCCGCGAGCAGGTGCTGCTTCAGAGTTGGAGCGGGTGCCACAGACGTTGGCGATATGGGGCTCAAGACTCGCGCTGCGGCGATTCTTCTGGCGCGCTGCGACAGAGTGCTGGGGCCTGCAGAGAAAGCCATGGTCGATGCTTCAGGTGGGAACCACGCTTGGGTGTAGGCAGCGGCGATGCAGCGATCTTTTGCAGCGATGTGTCGAGAAAACAGGTGCTAGAAGTCGATGCATGAATTTTCTCCTTAATATCACCAGGTTACACTTCCAAGGGCCCAGGAACTGGATTTGGCACCACTTGGTAAGTCAAGTCAGGACTCTCAGCAGAAGAGCCCAGGCACTGGCAGGTGAAGTCTTTAATGGCCCTGAGACTTCTTAACAGGAGGCAAGCATACACAAGCTCTTGGAGAACCTTGGAAGCAGGATGTAGAAAGCAAAGTCCCAGGACAGATGCAGCAAGCAGCAGGCCAGCACAACAAAGCAACAGGCAGAGTGGCAGTCTCTCCCACAGCATCCAGCTCTTCTTCCTAGCCAAATGTCCTCAGTCCAGAAGTGATTTTGGGATGTCAGAGGTCCAATACTTATACCTCTTTCTACCTTTGAATTAGGCAAACTTTGAAGGAAAGTCTTTGTAGTGCACAAGACACTGCCTTTACCCTTTCTGCCTTTGAAGTAGGCAAACTTTGAAGGAAAGTCTTTGTAGTGCACAAGACCCTGCCTTTCCCTGAATCTGACTCCAGTTACACTACAGGGGGGTGGAGACAGCTTTGTATGACGACAGGTACAGCCCTATTCAAGTGCCAGTGACAACTCCTCCCACCACTCTAGCTCAGGAAGGTCCATCAGCCTCGTGATGGGCCATCAGGATATGAAAGGCACACCTCAGTTCCCTTTGTGTGACTGTCTGGAGTGGATGCACAAGAGCCCAACTGTCAGCCAACCCAGACATGTATTCTACAGACATACAGAGGCACAGAATGGTTAAGCAAGAAAATGCCCACTTTCTAAACGTTTATCAACACAAAGGAGTTAGGCCCAAGTGGACAAAGTGCAGGTAGGGCCATGTAATAGGAAAAAAAGGGGGTTTTACCTGGACCTTGTATCATTAAATACACTTATGATTTACCAGCCAGGCTGGTGAATTTTTGTCAGTCAACTTTTGGAGGGAGAAAATCACTGAGAGGCTATGCCTAATTGAGACATGCGGTATTTTGAATAAATCACGGAGTAGGAGCTGCTTCCGAATGGAGATAATACCATCGCACGCAGAAACAAGGTGCATTGAATTAAGAAGCCCTGATGAGAGTCCTTGTATTTGTAGCCTAGGACTTGAAACGCGTTGGCATTTTTCTGACATTGAGGAACTGAGATTCAATTATCACGCCATACGGAGGGCTTTAAAATTGTTTTCCCCTGTTATGGACACTATGTTTCGTTCCCTTTGTGACTATAAGCTATGTTAATCATTTGATTCATTATTTGATTACACATGCTAATTATTTGATTTATTATTTCGATTGCACATAATCTTTTGTTTTTTGTGTATTTGTTGTACATTATGTGGTGATGTCGTATTGTTGGTTGTCATTAATGACAGTATTTCATGTATTATTAATTTGATGATTGAGACTTTGTGACTTTTTTGTATAGAAAGTTGTTAATATTTTTGTGTGTCTTTTTTGTTTGCAACTGAATGAATATTTGAAAAAACAAAATGAATTTTGATAAGTAAAAAATAAAATAAAAAACTTGGTCAAATAAAATAATTATCTTTGACCTCCACGGTAAATCATAAGTGTATTTAATGATACAAGGTCCAGGTAAAACCCCTTTTTTTCCACTTTCTAAAAGTGGCATTTTCAAACACGAAATTTGAAAACCAACTTTACCAAAAGATGTATTTTTAAATTGTGAGTTCAGAGAACCCAAACTCCAAATCTCTATCTGCTCCCAATGGGAAATTACACTTAAAAGATATTTCAAGGCAATCCCCATGGTACCCTACGGTAGTGATAGTCCTTGCAATAGTGAAAAACGAAATTAGCAGTATTTCACTATTAGGACAAGTAAAACACACCAGTACATGTCTTACCTTTTAAATACACTGCACCCTGCCCATGGGGCTGCCTTGGGACTACCTTAGGGGTGACTTACTTGTAGTAAATGGGAAGGTTTGGCCTGGTAAGTGGGTACACTTGCCCGGTCGAGAAGTGCAGTTTAAAACCGCACAGACGCTGCAGTGATAGGTCTGGGACATGTTTGCAAGGCTACTCATGTGGGTGGCACAATCAGTGCTACTGGCCCACTAGTAGCATTTGATTTATAGGCCCTGGGCACCTCTGGTGCACTTTACTAGGGACTTACTAGTAAATCAAATATGCCAATCATGGACAAACCAATCACCAATACAATTTAGACAGACAGTATATGCACTTTAGCACTGGTTAGCAGTGGTAAAGTGCCTGGAGTCCTAAAACCAACAAAGACAGGCCAGAAAAAATAGGAGGAAGAAGACAAAAAGTTTGCAGATAACCCTGCAAAAAAGGGCCAGGTCCAACAGCATGGATAGAGACTAAGGGCCAGATGTACGACCGTGGAAATAGCGCCTCGCAAATTGCGAGTTTTTTGCGACTCGCAATTTGAGAGGCACTATTTCCAATGTAAAACAGTGTATTTCACACTGTTAGCGATTCCCAATGGGGTCGCAAATTGAGAGGCTCATGAATATTAATGAGCCTCTCGCAATTTGCGACCACATTGGGAATGGCAGGCCCTCCCAGGTATGGTGGCCTGCTGGGCTCAGCAGACCACCATGTCTGGGACTGCATTTAAATAAAGCAGTTTTTTTTTTTTAATGCAGCCCGTTTTCCTTAAAGGAAAACGGGATGCATTTAAAAAAAAAATTGAATCGTTTTCGGTTCATTTTTTAAGGGCAGGCAGTGGTCCCTGAGACCACTGCCTGCCCTTAAAAAATATTTTCCCCTGCATTTGCAAAGGGGAAGGGGTCCCCTGGGGACCCCTTCCCTTTTGCGAGTGCATTACCACCCTCTTGAAGAGGGTGGTAATTTGCGAGTGTTTTGCGCCTGCAATTGCAGACGCAAAACATTCTTACATAGGGTTGCGCTCGCTATTAGGAAGGGAATGCCCCTTCCTAATAGCGAGTCGCAAAACCCTATTTTGCAAGTCGCAAAAAATTGCGACTCGCAAAATAGGGTTTGTACATTCCCCATGCTGTTTTTGCATGCGCAAACGGGTTCGCAAACCTGTTTGCGCATGCAAAAATGGTCGTACATCTGGCCCTAACAAGGATACTGTCCCAATATTCCTCAATGGCAAAGATAGGAAAGTAGCAACTTATGAAGACGATATAGTTGTTTTCTCTTTGGAGCCACATGCAGCAATTATTAGTGACCAGACACTTGTGGGGTTCTAAAGTTTGCTATAAGCTGCCTTGGGGCTTGCCTAGAGGGAAGAAGCTAACACAAGGAGATGATGGACGGAGCGCTGAAACTTTTCAGACACTCACCCCCAGGCACAGATCTGGGTTGAATCCATCATCCTTCTTTAGCTCACTTCGCCACCTCAGTTCAGACCCATCCATATGCAAATCAGACTTGACCCTGTAAAGTAGAGGGAAGAAGCTGGCCGACTGCTTACGAGGAACATTGGAGGTGCCCATGGAGGAGGAGGATGCTGCCTAAGAAACAGGGAGGACAGTGAAGGGGAGGCAGCTACCAGCTGTGGCCGCGGCAGCTACTAGGAAAACCTGTACCGCTCATGCTGATGGGCGAATTCTGAGTGTCCCAGGTTTCCATGCAGCAAGATGTAGAAGTGCCTATGACTGTCAAGGATTCTTGAAAATTGCCAGTGCACCTTGTAGTTAATCCACAGGGAGACGGTAGCGTCTAGATTGAAGTGCGTGGTGCCAAGTAACTCATGACCACATTCGGCAATCCCACCCACTTGACCTGTGCTTAGTAAGAGGGCATCCCTAGTGGTAAGAAAGTATATTGATCTTCATGTGATGATCGCCACTGCGACCAGGAAGGGATCCTTGGCTTTTTTTTTTGGTTGGAGCTTGTGTTTGGGTTCAAGTAAGAACCCAAAAAGCCAGGACTCACCAGACTTCAAGCAGTGCGATCTGCGCACAGCTATACCCCCATTGGTGCAAGCACTACTGACGCTCACCTGATCGAGTGGGCACCTGTGCAACTACTATAGACTGCTATCACGTCAGCTAGACCAGGGCAAAGAGCAGATAATTCCCACTCGGTATGCCGTGCATTGAGTACACCACCTCAAGCAATGAGGATGGCCGTCTGCCAACATCTGCAGGCCCGGCCTGCACACATACCAATAACACCATGAAACAGTATTATGCACACTTACCACCCCAGAAACCAGGGGGCCTCTGTATTTCCATCAAACTTGACGAGCTCCAGGGGTCGGGAGGGGGCAAGCTGAATACGAGCAGTAGAAACACATAAGGACAATTTCCCTGAGGAATCCCTTAGGACAGGTGTTTTCAACCTGTGGTTCAAGGACCCCTGGTGGTCTGGAAGGCCCAGTAAGGGGGTCTGCAACTGCTGTACCAAATTAAATCAAATTTAAATGAATACATTAAAAAAATAAGGTGTATACAATAAAGAAACAAAATTGAAAATGTAAAAACTGTTTCTGACTGAGAATTAAATAAAAGATTTCAATATTTGAGTGTTTGTTTGGTGTATACGTGTTTTTGTATTTTTGTGTATTGTTTTGAAGGTCAAATCATAGAAATTGCTTAGGCCGGGGGTCGTCCCCAGCTTCCACTTTAACTTACTGGGGGTCCACAAATTCCAGCTATGATTCTGTGATGGGGGGGCACAGACATCAAAAGCTTAAGAACCACTGCCTTAGGAGGTCAAATTCTAATTTTGCACAATTACTGTTTGGAATCTGGTTGAAGTGAAACGGCAGGCGTTTCCCCAGTTGCACTGTAGTCCACAATTATAATACTGGTGTAATACATAGAGTGCACTCTGAGTTTTATGTACAATATTGTGTTGTGTGCTAAAGTAAAGCAGTTTTTTTCTATTTTTTTTAAGTGAAAGCACTGGTAGTACATTGACTTTGTGATTATTGTAGGATGGTGTGTTGAGTTCTGAGTCACTCGCTCCACACCACCTCCCTGAGTAAGCCTCAGACTGCTTAACTTTGCTATTTCAAGGCTCCAGTGCTAAAGGGGTGTACTTGATCCTCGGTTTGTAGCTCAGTAGGTAGGTAGCCAAAGGACACTGTGGTAAAAGGCTATAACTGTATAAATTTGAGCTCGGTAACCCCTTATTGCCATGGGACTGATGAAAAATTTCCCACAACTGCTTAAGGTGGATACTTGTTCTCCCATACATTGAATTATGTGGCTACTCTCGGTTTTGTCTGAATATATATAATATTGTGCCAAAAACACTAAAAAGCAGCGGACCCCAGCTCACCGCACCTATCCCGTGTTCCTGAACACTTCCTAGTGGGAAAATTCTAGTCTATGTGTGCACACAATATCAGCACCTCCTGCCAAAATGCAGCCCTAGAGTAAGGAAATTTCAAATTGAAACACAGTAAAGGTGCACCACAAGTAATGACAATATGAACAAATTTCCAAATAGAGTTCCAAGGTATATGCAATTCTTCTCTTTATTCTTTTTTGTGTTCTTGTATTCTTTTATAAAATATGTTGTCAATTTTACAGCAGAAACAGCCAATGCGTTTCGTCCATAGCAATGGACTTTTTCAGGCAACATTGTATTCAAAGCTCATATCATCAGGTGAATTTCATACACGCGACAATGGTCATCCTCCGAAATGCATGCCAGTGTGAAACAATAAATCGTTGACCCCCAATAAAAACAGACAACGTGGCAAGTGGTAACGACAACAGACATTACAGTAACAACATTCGGTAGATTCTCAAGACATCCAACTGAAATTATGTTGTTGAATTTCAAAGAAGGGGTTCATCCACCCCGCTGTGGCACTAGAGTAGGTGCTGTAGACCGCAGACTAGCATGCGTCTGGTACTCCGTGTACCAGACCCGGTAAAAATGTGGACGTTACCACTTGCGACGTCGTCTGTTTTTATTGGGGTCAACATAAACAGCATGACAATGACAAAGTCAGGAAAAAAGTGAGGCCACCCCAGTGGCAGAAGTCCGCTATGCAAAAACCAAATTACAGTGTAGTTTCATCGCTTCGGTTGCATCCAGGGAATTATCGACAGATTGCACTGCTGGATGCAATAGGTAAAATCTTCGCGGCAAGTGTCCTAGACCATCTTAAAGATTGGGCTTTTTCTTCCGGCGTGATCCCATTCAACCAGGCCGGGTTTAGACAGAAACATTCAGTTACGGACAACATAGCTATTTTACAAACTATTATCGACAAATATGTAGTCCGAAAATCACAGGTGGTCTATGCGGTCTTCGTTGATTTTTCAACGGCATTTGATAGAGTGGATAGACCAACACTATGGAAGAAACTCAGAAAACTGGGAATCCCGAAAACTTTACTTTACCTTATAATTTTACTCCACTCTGAAACTTGGTGTCAGGTACAACTGGGACAAGAAAAGGGACTTACTGGTCAAATTGCTACCCCAAACGGCCTTAGGCAAGGTTGCCTTTTGGCTCCCCTCCTTTTTTCATTATACCGTAGTGACCTCCCGGACAGTTTTCTACATGTAATAAATTTCCCCCCGAAGATCGCATTAAGTAATATACACATTATGTTGTATGCCGACGATGTCGTAATTTTTGATCTTACCCCTTTGGATTACAAAGGAACCTAGATGTATTAACAAAATATACAAAGGAAAACTTCTTGGTTCCTAATTCATCTAAAACAAAAATCGTCCCATTTAGAGGGAGAAAGAATTATACAAACTATAACTGGACACTGGGAGGAGAAACCATAGAAGTGGTAAAAGAATACACTTATCTGGGACGGATTTTTAATCAATCATTAGGAAATTCTACCCATTTTCAGCATTTAAATCGTAAAGCAGACATCCATGTGGGAGCGCTCCAACGATTATACCTTTCTTCCGGACAAAGACACTTTCAATCCTTATTACAGGTATATAGCTCAAAAATTCCCCCAATTTTATCGTATGCCCTGGAATATATCCCAATTCCTCAGTGGCATCAAATACAAACGAAAGAAGGGAAAATTTTACGTAAATTGGCAAAGGTTCAACAATTAGTCCCAGTACAAGCTCTGCGTTTTGAATTTTCTCTAGTTAGTTCCTTTGCTAGAGCGATCACCAATGTACATAGATGGGCGTATAATCTTCTACACGCAGACCAAGGCACTTTAAGATTCTTATTAAAAAAAGAGACATTTGAGAGTGATTTTACAAAATATACCCTAAACCAGAACTTGACCATTGTTTTTAAATTATCCAATTGCTCAATTGCACTCTTGAAATCATGGTCACCAGCACAATTGAAGCTCTTCTTGAAACATTTGACGCCGAGGATCAGTTATGACCTGGATATCTTGCACTGCTCTAAATTACATCATTATGAACAGTACGCAGAAGCCATCATATATAAACAGGCTCAACAATATATTCGCTTTTCCTTAAGGCATGGAATTCGGCGGTGTATAATTTTATTGAGGTTTGGGTTACTCCCTTTCAATTCATTGACTTTTAAATGGACTGATAAAGAAAATGTTACCTGCATCTGTGATCTTTGCAATGGTGGTGTGCAAGATATGAAGCACGTACTGTCGGTTTGCCCAAACCCGATATTGGTTGAAGCTCGAAGGCGTTACTTAAAACCAATACAATTTAGATATAATAGTGCATCCGTGCTGAATTTGATTACGCTTTTTAATTCTCCCCCAGATGAATTTGTATGCTATAATTTGTTTACATTTTTAAAATCGTTTTTAAATTTGTATTGATTATTTTATGCGTATAATTAATAGTATTCATGATGTATGATATTTGTTGTTCTCAGTAGAGAACTAGATCAAATAAAAATGAACTTGACTTGAACTTGTGTAGTTTCATCGCTTCTCTACCCCCTCAGCACCTCGAATAGGACTATAAGCATTCTAAGCACGACAATAAGCTGCTATCACATGGCAGATGTGCACTATACAGGCAGCACCACACAAAAAGACCAGTGCACGGCGGGCTCACCAGCACAGTCCAGCAGCACTGCCAGCAGCAGGATGAGCCTGACTTCCCGCTCCAGCCCTGAAGTCTGTGCGCTTCGAGTGAAACACTCTGTAGCTCCGCCTGAGGAAGCGCAGAGTGTCTGCCAAGCTCCTCTGTTCCCCCCCGAGCTGGCTGCAGGCGCTGCGGGACACTTTTATTCACTCTGAGGGGAAGTCGAGGCATCTGGGGTTGAAGAACAGAGGAAAGCACCTCCTTCCGAGCACCAGACCTGACCCCTCAAGGCTGCTCGATATTTCCAAAATGGAGTTTCTGCTATCAGAAGATATTTTCTGCGAGCGCACGACAAATGCTCTGTACGTCTTTGAGTTGAGCGGGGGTGGGCTTGGAAGTGCTCGAGCAGAAGCAGCCACGGAAAGGGAGGTATCTGGATTTGGGGGCCAAAGATGGTTTATGGAGAAGGGGCCCTGACCGAGATGACCAGACACGGGGAGAAACAAGACAAGCACCACAGATATACACACTTACAAATCACACTTGCGCACATACAAACACAAGCACCACAGATATACACACTCACAAATCATACTTGTGCATATACAAACACTCCAGATATGCACACAGTATCACACTTGTGCACATATAACCACAAGCACCACGGATATACATACTCTCAAATCACATGCGTGCACATACAATCACAAGCAACGTAGATATACATATTATCAAATCACACACATGCATAAACGCCGAGGGTCATGCCGCGAAGCAATGCCTAGAGGGACCGTACTCGGATTCCCGTGCTCTAATACTCCTGTCATTGGAGAACCACGACTTCACTTTACACGCAAGGCTCGTGCACACCAACAATTCTTTGACTCTTCTGCCACTGAAGCCTTACTTCACAACCCTCGGATTGATCTCTCCTAAATAATATATAATACGATATTTACAATGGATAAAAATAGTGTGATTACCACAATCTGATTGTCCTTTATTCCCTACCCGATTGGTACGGCAGGAATACTCCCCATGGGACCTATTAACCTCCAATCTAGCGTGCCTAGCGTGCAGGTTATCATATTCTTGCGCTATTAATAACAGGCCTGACGAAGTCGCTAAACCGACGAAACACGTGTTGGCTACGTGAACAAGATCTACAAATAAAAGATCTGTGCTGACGCTAAAGAATCCGATGATCTCATTATTCACATGAAACAGAACAATTTTCTATTCCAATGTGTAAATTAACAATAACTACTGTATGGTAATTAACCATTTGTATATGTAGTGTGTGCCCAGGACTCGTTAACATCTGCAAAGTTGTTAATCAGTATGGGAAAGAAGAATGCAGAGGCTTAAAATAAATAGAGGTGGGCAAGCTGCCCAGGCAGAACAAAAGAAAGGCGTGTGGCCGCCATACTTAAAGATAAAACGCGGCGCGCCACGCTGATGAAGGAATAAAGCGTGGTGTGCTGCTCTGATCAAGAGAAACCTACAAGTGCAAATATGCATTATGCGAGCGGCGAGGAGAGAGCGGAAAGAAAAAGTAGTGTGGTGAAACTTAGCATATGGCCAATAGTGAAAGGATCCATGTTGCAGGGGCATTTTCCACGGTGGGAACAAACCAGATAAAATGCGGGACAAATGTACACTATTCACCAACCAAAGGAAAGGAATTTCGAAAGGCAGGCCAAACAACCAACCAAAAGTGCTGCTCATGTTGAAAGCCCATGGATTGAATACAGCATGCCTCGAAGACAGTACATGCGCGCTGCCTATTCTCGACCAAAGAAAGGAGTTCCTCAATGTGGAGCCATGGAAGTATACAAGTCATCTAAGCAAAAGTATTGTAAAGAAGCTATGTTCCAGGGAAAAGATAAACACAAGAAGAAGAAGAAAAGCCATTGAATAAAAAAGGAGGCATATGATATTGACAAGAAAGCCAACCAATGGTAAGCAATTGGGTGACCCAAAGCTTACTCTAAATATTGTATTAGATACAATAGGTCTTCTACAACAGAGAGCTAAAAGCTATTTGTAATTGAGACCTAAAATGGGATTTTTTGTGTGTTTTTTATGAAAATTTGAGAAAGGAAGTGTGCAGTGAATTTCTGTAGTGGTAAAGGGAGAAAACTGATGTAAAGCAGCAGCTGCCCTCTTCTTATTCATGAAGACAACTTGTTCTGATATGATGCACCACAACAGCTCATTTAAAGAGAGGTTTATGCAGCATAAAAATAGTGGATGGCCTGTTTCTGCATCTCTGCACATTTTTCCCTCCCCTAGGGTGAATTTGAAAGGCCCGTTTATCTGCTTTCATGCAGTATTTTACAGGGATATTAAGTTTGATACAGCATTTTATTAAAGAATATTGTTTTTTCCCTGCAAATTATCTGCCATTTTTGTCACACAGTTTCCGTCTGTCCCCAGCTGGTGGATTTTCTTAAAAGAACCCAAAAAAGGTTACTTGACAACACATTTTACATTTATCTTTGCTTCAAATTTACTTGTGCTAAACTTTGACACAGCAGAATATTGAAAGTGTATATGATGAATTACGGTGAATATTTGGAAGTTCGTCGCCTGTAATTAACCTTGGCACATGCTACCTGCTCGGCCAATAGGAACACAAGATATAAGAAGCAGGAAGTACGGCCCAGGTGAAGGTAATGCACATCCATTATCCAACAACCCAGTCAAGATTTAGAAGAAATAGGCATGAGCAACCTTACATTCCCCTCTCACTATGGTTATGCACAAGGCTACTCGAATAATGTGACTATGGAGGACCAACTTATGTGGCATGGTTGTACACCTGCCACGCAATATCACCTCCCTTCACATAGTAACCCAGTGAAAAGCTGATATCACACAGCAGATCAAAACACAGGCTTGAAACGCGTGAATAGAGTGAGTTTCCAGCTTGTGTTTGGAGCGTCTGCGCAGTCAATGTCGATTATGGGATGTAAAAACACCCAGGGTATTGGTGGCAGACTAGGAAACTTTTTTGGGGGGGCTCAGAACAAACCCCACCCTTGTAGGCTCCGCCCCACCTCTCACAGGGTGAAACTTTTTTAGAAGTTGGGAGTTCTGTGGTTGACTAAATTATGTTGTAGAATTTTCTCGTTTAACACACTCTAATGCTGTCTGGGCAAGAGTTTTAATTCGTTAGCGCCAGTCCAACACCTGACTGCAGCAACCAGCAAGTAAAAGGTGACAAGCTAACATTTGCATTGTCTGCTACTGTGCTGCCCACAAGCTGTGTTTTTTTCATCTTATTGTACTACAAACAAAATGTTTTGTTTAAAATCTGCAAACTATGCATCACATGGTGGAAAATTTGCAGTACCTGTGGCTGCAGAATTACATAATTCCAGTATTTCGTAATTCCAGAGGCCCCGCATATGTAAGGAGAAATCTCATCCCAAAAGACTGCAGCCAACCTGCATGGAAGTTTGAAAGAGCTTTTAAATTTGCATACAGCGGAAACAAAACATTGCACATGAGAGATGGGAAAAATATAGCAACATTTAAAGCAAGTACTTGCACAGCCAGTATGTCCAGATTCCACGATGATTCTGTACTTACAGATTTAAAAACAAATGCTGCTGCAAAGAAAAAGCAGAAATGATTGCATTTTCTATAAAATGCATCTATGAGATGAATGAATGATAATTCAGTATACATTTGAAATGCAAAATAATCAAAAATGCAGGCACCTCATAGGAGACAGAATGATACACCAAACAACCAACAGCATGGGTGTGTAGAGAAATATCAAGCCACAAAAGATGTGATGATAGTATAGAAAAGGAAAAACTGCAGCAACCGTCTATTGAGCAACTAAGGGCCAGATGTACGACGGTTTTTAGCGTGCGCAAACGGGTTTTAGACCCGTTTGCGCACACTAAAAACCCTGGGCCCATGTACAAAACCTATTTTGCGAGTCGCTAATCAATTAGTGACTCGCAAAATAGGTTTTGCAACTTGCTATTAGGAAGGGACGTTCCCTTCCTAATAGTGACTCATGAGCCATGTATGAATGTTTTGCAACTGCAGTTGCTGTCGCAAAACACTCGCAAATTGCCACCTACTTCAAGTAGGTGGTAATGTAATCGCAAATGGGAAAGGGGTCCCCAGGGGACCCCTTCTCCTTTGCAAATGCATGCAAAAATATTTTTTAAGGGCAGGCAGTGGTCCCAGGGACCACTGCATGCACGTAAAAAATGTAACGAAAACGTTTCATTTTAATTTTTTTTCATGCATCCCGTTTTCCTTTAAGGAAAACGGGCTGCATTTTAAAAAAAAAGCTGCTTTATTTAAAAGCAGTCCCAGACATGGTGGTCTGCTGAGCCCAGCAGGCCACCATCCCTGGGAGGGCCAGCCATTCTCAATGGGGTCGCAAAATGCGAGTGCCTCATTAATATTAATGAGCCTCGCATTTTGCGACCCCATTGGGAATTGTAATCAGTGTCTCTGACACTGTTGTACATAGTAAATTGCGGCTCACAATTTGCAACTCGCAATTGAGCGCAAATTGCGAGTCACAATTTACTATGGTCGTACATCTGGCCCTAAGTGTTTATTGGATGAGGAAGCTTCACCCACACTGTGGTGGCATGCTTCATCATAGGCGACCTTATCCTACCCTGAAAAGATGATATTAGCAGGGTGCACTCAACCTCCGTGTGAGGGAGTTCTTAATAAGAATTACTGACATAACAAGTATCCAGATCTTCAAATAAAAATACCTTCAGGTAAACCCAAAGGATATTCCTTAATTGGTGGGTACCCAGCGAATGATTAAAACTAGAAAAGGCGGATGTGTGATGAAGTACTATGACTCAATCATCCTGCTTAGTGCGGACAAGTTTCAACTTGCTGGTTGCCCAAAAGGGTCAAGGGCTTTCATCAGGGCATGTGGAATCCCTTACATAGGAAATACGTACACATTCATACATGGGTAAGAATCTCACTTTAGGATTGGAGATGTAAGACCCTAACTAGGGGTATTTTGATCAACCTGGTTTTTACAAAAGGGTTCACCTTCTGTAGTCGCAATTTGAGACTCCAAAAACTGAAGAGGGAATTCAAGATTATAAACGAACAGATAAGATGGGACAGTGAAGATAATGCCTACACAAAACTGTTCCAAGCCATTTTATCACGAAACAAACAAGCATTTGGGTCTCTGGTGGGATATGGCACAAGCTCGTACAAGCGGCCTGATGATCTGTTCATCCCAAATGATAAATGGGAAATTCACATAAAGTCCCTGTACAAATCAGTAGTTTTTTATGTAAACAAATTTTATTAATTTTTCAGTTAAGTAATACAATAATATAACAGTGTTAAATCATCCTTGTCTGACTATTCCCAATGTAGCGAATAAAATATGTCCTCATAAGGGTGATCTCCCCGGAAGCATATATTCACAACCTATTTCTATATCCTTGCTGCTATCTCAGTTGTGTCTTACACATTATCGGTATCTTATGTGACATTACGTACTTTAAACCTCACAATTCTTACACAATTACTTAAACTTACACCAACTACACCCCCCATTCTACCCTCCCACCCAGGCATGTCTTTCTAGTCTCTTACCTGCCCAGTCAGTTGCCGGGCATCTCGTTTTGACTTTGAGAGTCGCTAATATACACTCAGGGGTCTTCCTCCCATCCCATGGGGGTTTATCTATCATGAGGCCATTGTGCTTATTAGGCCTAGCCCAGGGGAATCAGATATCCTCGCCTTGGGCCTCACCCTCCTGGTCACTTCCTCCCCCACTGTCGGGGTTTTTTAATAAATCAAGCAACGCTGTCCATGCTCTAGCCAACTCCAGCGATTTCTCACTTCCCGTTCGTTTAGCTAATTGCAACCTAACAGTATTTTCACATTCAGCCCATTTAATGAACACTTTTTTCCACCTAGCTAAACTAGGGCCAGTTCTCGATTTCCAATGGCTGGAAATGTCTCTCTTAGCCAATACTAACCCAAGATCTTGGAACTTACTCGTTATCTTATTTTTAGCGGTATGGGAGAACCAATGCATCAGACAGTAATACGGAGTATTCACTACTTCTTTCTCAGTCACTTCCGCCAATATTATGGTTACCTCCTCCCAGAAGGACCCTATGTTCGGACAACTCCAGAACATATGTAAGAAATCAGCTCCTATTGTATGACATTGTGACATGCTGCTGTTTGCATAATGAAATATTTATTGAGCTTATCTGGGGTAAGGTAGGCCCTGTGTAGTACATAAAAGTTTATCAATTGAAACCGTGCATTTCTAGTACTTTTCCACGCTCTTTCCACCAGTATCCCCCAATCCTTATCCGCTATGGGCTTGTCCAGGTCTGCTTCCCATTCTCTATGGATCTTAGTCAGGGGAGGGAGCGTTGTATATGTAAGTCGTCTGTACAGACATGTGACTGCCTTAAAGGTGCCCGCCGCAATGACCATATATTGGCATCCCATCGAGGTTCCTGGCTTAGTGAGACCCTCCCTACAGTGTTTCCTCATGGCTGCTGTAAGTGCTGTGTGCAATAGAAAGTCTCCTCCCGGTATATCGTGACGTTCCCTGAGGTCATTGAATGGGATCAGGGCACCCTCCTCATAAAGGTCTCCTATCGTAGATATTCCTAGATCCGCCCATGATCCCAACCTGCGCCAATCACCTCCATGGGGGAGTGCCTCACACATAATCAATGGGATTTCCGGTGCTTAGGGATGTTTAATCTTGGCCCTTCTCAGGCTTCTATTCCAGCATTTACGTGCTGTTCTTAGGTCCGTGGGGTGGTCCCTGTCTCGGCAAGGAAGTCTCAAAATTATTCTCGACAGGAGTCGCAAGTCTGGAACCTCTCCCCTTCTTTCTTCTGGACCCCTAAGTTTCTCCGCCACCCATTTCGTGAGCTATTGCAATTGCGCAGCTATGTAGAAATGTTCAAAGTCAGGTGCTGCTAACCCTCCCTCTATTCACGGCCTCATAAGTGTATTGAGTGCTACCCTCCGTCTGCCGGGTCCCCATATGAACGCCGTCACCAGTGAATTCAGTTGGGTGAACATTCGGGTTGGGATCCAAACTGGCAGCACTCCGTAATAATATAGCAGCCTCGGGAGCGTCACCATCTTTAGGAGGGCAAATCTACCCGCCACCGACTAGGGCAGAGACCCCCAAAAGTCAAAGCTGCTTTTAACTCCCCTTAAGGCCCGTCCTATATTCCCTTCTAATAGGTCTTCAGGAGAGTGATAGATCTGGGTGCCCAGGTAGGCCAAGCAGTGGGATTGCCATTGTACCCCCTCTGTTGCTAATGGGACAGCCATATTCGCCCTGACCGGAAACAGAGACGATTTTGCCCAGTTCACTTTTAGGCCCGCTATTTGCCCTAGCCCATGCAGAAGATCATTTGCCCCTCCAAGTGATTCTCACACATCCGCCAGAAACAACAGCAGATCATCCGCATAGAGTGCGATGTGGTGAATCTGGCCGGCTACCTCTAGCCCCTGAAAATATTGTTCCGTACGAGCTCTGGCTGCCAACGGCTCCATGGCCAAGGCAAACAGTAGAGGCGACAAAGGACACCCTTGTCGCGTGCCCCTTTCTATTCTACAACTTCCAGAAATCAGTCTGCCCGTCTTAGCCCGGGCAGTAGACTCCACATATAGCAGGGCCGTCCACTTAATAAATGCTGGGCCTAACCCAAATCTCCTCATCACCTCGAATAGGTAAGCCCATTCAAGACTGTCGAAGGCCTTTTCAATATCTACTGCAAAGATGGTCTCATCGTCCTCGCAGTTGGATCTCGCTTCTAGGATCCGAAGGAGACGTCTAATGTTTAATGCGGTGTTTCTGGTGGGGATGAAGCCTGCCTGGTCCTGATGGATTAAAGTTGACATATGGGGGAGAAGCCGGGTCGTCAGTATCCGGCTCAAAACCTTATAATCCAGGTTTATCATAGACAAAGGCCGGTAGGCTGCCGTGTCCCATGCTGGTTTCCCTGGTTTCTGTAACGGAATAATTACCGCCTCTCTCGTTGTACAGGGGAGGTGACCTTCCTGTAACGCTTGGTTATAGAGTTCTACCAGCTTAGGACTGTGAAAATCAGTAGTTACGTGCTCTTTTGAACCCCTAACAGAACTCGGAACATATTCTGATATTACAAAGGAGGAAATATCAAAGCTAATAAAAAGTTCTCGCTCTTCCAAAGCAGCTGGACCAAATGCTATACTGATAGATCTGATCAAGTTAGATGTCACCCTTTGGAGCACTCTGCTAGAACAGCTATTCTCGTATGTAACCAAGTCTAGGAAAGTTCCATGTTCTTGGAAAGGGGCGATTGCGCATCTAATATATAAACGAGGTCCAAAACAAGATCAAACCAGCTACAGATTAGTAGCACTCTTAGACTTTGAAGGGAAACTGTTTGCTAAGCACCTTCAAAATAAATTAAGGCTTTGAGCAGAAGAAAAATCATTAATTCCATCAACACAAACAGGATTCCGTGCAGGCTGTTCAACAGTTGATAATATTAAAACACTGGCTCTACTAGGGAAACTATTACGTATACAGAAAAAAATGCTATACGCCTGTTTCGTGGGCTATTCCACGGCTTTCGACAAAGTGAACCGGTAAAGGCTGTGGGACAAGCTTATAACTTGGGAAATAGATCTTAGCCTTCTGCACTTTATCATCGAATTTCATACCGAAACATGGCTACAGGTAAAGCTATCAACTGACAATACCCTATCTTCTAAATTTTGCACTGAGAACGGCCATAAACAAGGATGTATCCTCGCCCCTCTATTATTCTCCTTTTACATTGCTGACTTAACTGAGTCACTGAAGTCAGATCAGGGTATTCCTACAAAGTTGGGAGGCATAAAAATAAACACATTTGGTCTATGCCGATGATCTGGTGATCCTGTCACAAACGTCAAAAGGTCTACAGCATCAACTAAACAAATTGCATAGTTACAACTTGGAGAATGGATTAATTGCCACCCTGTCCAAAATAAAAATCATGACCTTTGGACAGCAAACTAAAACCAAGGGATGGGTTTTAGGAGATACTTCAATTGAAATAGTGAAACAATACGACTATCTTGGAATGACTTTCGACAGAAAGTTATCATGGTCGTACCATCTGGCCACTAGAAAATTGAAGTCAACAGTGATCACCAGATCGGTCCTAAGATTCGCAAATGTGTTTGGCGGAAAAGCGATTAGGCTATCACTTAAAGCGTTAAACATGAAATTGGTTCCATATCTACTGTATGCATCTCCCACACTGAATCACAAGGCCATTTCTAGTCTTGATAAAAATGTTATGCAACGTGTACGCAACCTATTACATCTAAACAGAGCCACTCCCCACAGTGTTATAAGACTAGAATTAGGTTTAAAATCTTCAACATCACTCTACTACAGAAGCACTGTGAATTACATCTGCGAATGTGCAAAAGCAGACCCAACTTCACTAAAACATCTCATATACCAAGAACTGGGTAAATCTATACACCAGTATTGGGGGTTGCACATCTTATTGGCGGGCTTAGAATCTTATGACCTACCTGGTCCACAGACACTGGGGCAATGAATGGATCAGCCCGGAAAATCCTCCGCCATGATACCTTTACAGTTAAACAGTGGGGCTCAGACTTGGCACAAGCTGGAAAATACAAGCATATGGACCTAGTCCGAAACTTACTCTGTGCAGAGCCAAGAATATTTATCGGTCAAATTAGCCCGGCTATGCTGAAAAGAATTGTTTAAGATTTAGATTGTTTTATATTCCGATTTGTTAGTTTGAAGGGAAATGGAACCCAGCTTTTAAAGGTAAAACTGCCTGTTGTCTCTGTGGGCTTGCAACTGAATCCCTCCTGCATATCATATGTATTTATCCTAAATTGTTGTACTTAAGGAAAAAATACTTACGCTCCATGTTTAACAGAGAAAAAATATGATCAACTGTGGAAGACATTTTAAGTTTCTTTATTAACCGCTTGATTAAATAAAATCATTAAAGTAAAATATGCATTGCTAATTACCCGCCCACCCGCCGGTCTCATGGATCTCAAAACTGCAGGGACCCCCGGCACACGTGTACTCTTAAGTCAATGTAAATTGTGCTTACAGATGAAGAGGAGCAACAAATAGAAATGTCAGACCCTTTGTTGATAGGTTCCTGTACGATTGGTTGTATATCCTCAAACTCCTCCAGGTGAAGCCAAAGCCCACTATGTATATTTTAAGGAATAGGTTGTTAACGTTAGGTCTCGCAGCTAGATGCAGTCTTACACCAGACCTAAACATGAGGGGGGAAAATAAGACTGGAGGACAAAAACTAAATGAAGCTGTAAGTATTTAATGTATCTTTAATCTCAAGAAAATTTTTAGGGCCTGGTGTGTCCTTAACAATTGCACGTGGGACGTCGCTATTAGGAGAATGAACCAGAACATCGTCCAAGTAAGTTGATTTAGGAAGTTTGAAAAAAATGCCACCATAAAGGGTTGGAACATTGCTCGGGCTTTTACCAAGCTAGAAGGCAATTGTCATCGTGTAAGTGTGGATTGGTTGTGTTGTCATTTTAGACCGGGAAATCCACTTAAAACAAATTTGAGTACTTGAAGATGTTTCATTGAGACTTTAATATTTTAATTCTAATTGTTTTTAGGATTTTTTTGTAAATATAAATATGGAAAAATTGCACACATAGACTAAATAGAATTCTATGTCAGGACCGGAGGCTCCGAATATGCTTCTCATTTCTTTACTGGAAATACTCAGCAGCCAATGAAATAAAAGTAATCAAAACACTACAATACCCATGAGTACCATACAGGTCACATGACCAACCATAAAGTATCCTCTATATAAGCATTAGTCAAGGTAACAGTGTCCTCTTTCTTTGCTGCTCTGCAGCCAGTTAAGTGCTTTCCCATTATCTCTTTGCATATTATTGCTAATGTTTATGGGTTAGAATTGCGAGGCAAATACTTTATTGATTAATTATTGTTGCGATTTGTTGTGTTAGTGATTCTGCTTCAGGGCAGGCTAGGAGCGCTTTGTGCCGCGTCTGAAATTGGGGCTCCGACTCGGGAGCTGCGCAGCCTAATTACTGATCAATTTTCGTCATCACGGACGAACGCGAGTTTGTTCATAGTGCGCTTTGTTCCTTCCGACCGGGCGTCTTCGCCCGTGTTGCCGATTTTGTGGAGCGGGAGGAAGGGAGCGAGGACGCGCGTCTTTCTGACGCGCAGTCCTCTTTCTGTTGGAACTAGCGGCCGGTACCGCGCATGTGCGGCGGCCATTTTGCCCGATTTACATTACTCACGGGCTTAAGTGAACGCTAGAGCAGGTTTTGGTGCTCTTACTTCCCCGTTGGTTCTCGTTTCTGCTCCCAATGACGCCCCACGCTGTCAGTGTGTGGAGCTGTATAATTGCATAGGCTTTGCCTAGAGTGGATCTGGCAAGCCCTCCCTCCACATCTTATTTTATTTTATTAACTGCCACAAGGAACTTGTGCTTTGGCTTGCCTGGGGTCTCCACTACCCCTGGTTTATAATTCTCCTGCGCTTAAGCCTGATTTGTGGGGGTTTAGCCCTCGTTCTGGTTACAGGCAATCCTCCTGGGGGACAGATTTTCACACTTTAGTGTGTACCATGACTGAATATTATTACGAGGAGGAATATTTTGAGGAGGAACCCTCTGGGTCCATGGAACAGGACCTCGTGGAGGCATTGGACGCAGGAGTACAACACTCCGTAAATAAGGCCTTGGAGTCTCTGAAACGCCATCTCTGCACCGATGCCCAGCAACAAGGCTGGCTACCCAGCTCAGGCAATCGCACTAGAGCCAGTGGGAAGGGGATCAAGAACCCACACGCGGCGGACTATGCAAAGCTGGCCAAATCTATGTCTAATGACCATGATTATAGCACCCCCAGCAGGGAGGCAACTATCACGGAGATACCTCAGGAGGATGACAATGATACTTCCTTGGATCAGCCGTCCGATCAAGAAGAGGCTCCTAGACCCTCCAAGAAAGCGAGGAAAGAATGGCACGTAGATACGCCTTCCCAACCTAAAGTCCTTACTTTTGAGCCGACAGAGATAGTACACCCCAACTCCACTGCCTGGCTCCCGCCTCAAGAGGTGGCCGATTACATACAATCCCACCTTCGGCAGGCTTTTGACAAAGACGTGAGGGCACGGCTAAGATCAGAGTGCCCTAGGCATGACCTCGCAGGGAAGGTGGCGGAGATTCCGGAGGTGGATCCCTCCATGCTCACATATCTCAAGAAGTACTTTAAAGACCCAAAAAAGGGCATTGACCGGGCATGGAGATCATGCCAAGACAAGTTCTTGGACATGACAGGGCCCTTGACGAAGATTCTTGAGTTAGGTTTCAGAGCCAAGGAGTCCGCTATGGCTATTGATCCGGAGGAACTGATTGGTTGGGCACAGAGGGCTGTCTGTCAACTAGGGAATGCAAACTGTGCTATGTCCAGCGAACGCTGACGTTCGATATTATTGAAATTGGATCCCAAATTGGCAGAACTGTCATCCTCTGAATCAGGTCCGTTAGCCCAGGGCCTTCTTTTCGGCCAACCTTTTCTTAAAGAACTCACGAAATTCGTTGCCACCTTTAATGGGTTGGATAAAGCTCAAGGATCTCTCAAACGGGCTTTCCGTCCGGTTTTCTGCAGGGCCGGACGATACCGTGGGCGGTCGTTCGGCCGGGGCAATAACCAAGGCGCCCCGCGTGGTCAATACCACCAGCAACGAGGAGGTTATCAGGACCCCAATTACAATACCAACTCCTCCTTCTACCCGACCCGGCGTGCCAAAAACAGATTCCGGAAGGGTAGATTCGGAGGGCATGAAGGCGGCCAGCAAGATGCCGGAAATTCAGGTGAGACTGATTCCGTCTTCGGAAGTGACGTTGGGGGGCAGGATACAGTTTTTTCTGCACACTTGGCACACGATCTCGCAAGATGCATGGGTCTTGGAGACGGTGCAGGGCTACAAGTTAGAGCTTTACGATTCCCCCAGTCAGAATCCCCCTCCCCCGATGTATTTTTCCTAACAAGATCAGAACTTTACTTCCGCAGAGATAGTCTCCCTACTAAAGAAAGGGGCCATAGTGGCCACAGACCCTCACCCCCGGGGCTTTATCAGCAGTATCTTCCTAGTTCAGAAGAAAGGGGGTGGACCCAGGTTAGTCTTAAATCTAAAGGATTTCAATGGATGGGTAGTATATCGGCATTTCAAGATGGAGGGCATCCATCTTCTGCGCGACCTCCTTCAGGAGGGGGACTGGATGGTCCGTTTGGACCTGAAAGATGCGTATCTGTCTGTACCCATCTACGCACCGCATCAACGGTTTCTTCAGTTCCACTTGTTAAAAGCAAAATGACAATTATGAACATTACCTGCGCCATCTTGTCTGGTGAAATTCTATGTGCACATAACTTACAGTCATTTCAATCTATCACAGCCATTTTGTACTCTGTTGGTCACCTTTGTTTCACCCTGCCCTTACTAGCATCCCTCTGACCCTCTGACCGACCTGGTATGTGTGCTGGGGGCTATAAACTCTATTGCCACAACAAACCTCAGCGCCACTTGCTGCCACAAACTCGTTTTTCCTCTCATCCCTGTTTTCAGACAAGCTTTTGGACGCTCTACCCTTCACTACACCTAGTTACACAAACAGGCTCCAAACACCAAAGAGACTCTTACAAAATGATTTATTGCACTGCAAACAGCAAGACTTGTTATTACCAACAATGGGACCTGTTTTTATCAACAGAACGGACTCTTAGATCTGACCGGTCTCACTCGTTTTTAGACCCTGAAGCAAGGTCCAGCTGCAATTAAATTGTCTGTTTTTGACCTGGGCGGGAGGAGAGTTAATGTTGGGCTTGTGTAACCATGTTGATGAAACAATGTCGGGCTTGTGTGACAACCTGCCCGGGGCGGAGACTCCAAGCTTGTAACCATGATAAATGAAACAAATACATTGTGTAAAACCTGTATAAAAGGAAGAGCCAAAAGCATTGCCAGCAGAACACCTCCCTGAAGACATCCTGGTGTCAGCAGTTGACGTGGTCTCCTCATGAGAAATAAACCATTTTCTTCTCTTCCAGTTTCCAGCGCTTGCCTCCTTATTTTGATAGCGAACCCAAAGTGAATTAGAGGTGGAACCCTGCACCGGGCAGCATTGAGGGACTTAGAAGACTCGCTGCCTTTCACAAATTGGCGCCCAAGCGAAGGGGACCATCAGCGACGCACGGGTCGGGTAGAGAGGTCCTAACGACGGAGTGAACAACTAAACGATTGGGGTATACCTGCCTGAGAAGACCCTTGTCTGGCTGCCGATCGACTAAACTTCACCAGTTCCGAACAGACCTCTCTCGAGTGACCCGTGGTCCTGACTGGGACCTTAGAGGAACGCCGCATTGATTGTTGGAGTGAGAGGACAACCAGGCGCTGGAAGGGGAAGACTAAGAACTGTCCATACGGTCCGGGTAAGGTCGTGAAAAAACGACTTAAATTGATTGATTGATTGATTGAATAGTTTGATTGAAATACTAGTATTCCTTTTTTGATATCGAGTTATTTGAGACATTCCCTGCTTGCAAACAACGTAGAATAGGAATATTCTCTCTTTGCAGACAGCGAAGGACAGGTAGTGCATACTTTTTGTCTAAATTGATTGATTGAGATATTCATTTTGACCGATAAATACGTCATGCCTGTTTTCTCTAGATTGTTCGATTGTAATTGTTTTGGACCAGACCGTTTGTTAGAGGTCAGTCAGCCGGCACCGCCGGAAGGCACCCCTAACAAGGACATGTACGTAAAGTATGGATTAGCCAGCGTAGCTTATAGCAAACTATGGCATAAATACACTAGGAAGGACCGGGTAAATCAGTGGCCACTGACGGGATCTTTCCATCCCGCTAAAATAGAAACGTTAGAATTAGCTCTCCACAAAAAGAAAACTAGACCAGCCATGTTAGACAGTTTTGGCTTATGGCAAAAAGAGGCAGCTCAAAGAAAGAAAAGGGACGAAGCTAGACAAGATAAAGAAACGCGAAAATCAGCTTACCAAGCCTGTAAAAGATTAGAAGAAAAACTAAAAGAAAAGGAAATCGATAAAAAGGAACAGGAATCAAAAATATCAGGTCAATGCCCTGTTAGAACGCCCTCGACTCTTTACCCCAAGTTACCAGCAAAACAAAGGGTAGATGATGATTTATTGTTAGGTCCCCCAATCATATACATGCCACCCCCTTACGCCCCTACTCACCCCGTAGTACAACGCCAGGACCACCAAAGTATAGCCGGAGATGGCACGATCACCTCAGTCTCCACCGCCTCTGCTCCCACCGAGCCACCCACACCAAATGCCTCATCAAAGGAGGCAGTAGTAGAGGTAGGAACCAAGGAAATAGGAGCGCCCAGGGTCCCGCGATTAAGTAAAAATGAGCGAGCAGGCATTGATAAAATAGTTAAAACCCTCATAGATAGGAAAGAAACAGAAGAATACGTAACTGACATATGCGACTCCTATGTTGAAAACCGCAAACGATACTTTATTGTACGTCTCTGTTACCACACCCTTACTGCATATGAAGAGAAGTACCAAGACGTAGGGCCCGAGCGATTAGTGGCTCTCTACAGGAAGGTAGACATCGGAGATGAAGACGACAACGATGTTGCAGAACTATTTTCATCCACACTAGAAGTATTGCGTCACCTCATAGAACAAGGACAGATAGATAGGGACAGGACAACTAAGGTAGCAGGACCCCCAGTGGAAAAAACAGATAGCATGATGCCAATAAAAGAAGCTGCCCCTTACTGGGTACCTCCTAGAGGACAAGGGACTAATGACGATATAAACCATCAAGACGCTAGAGGAAGGGTGGTCTACAATTGGGTGTATCAACCATGGGACAGACAGGACATTTTGACGTTCCGTAAAACTCTACCGGATTTACGAAAGAACCCCACCGCCTTTTACACCGAGCTAGGTACCGCTCTGGGATCAACAATAATGACACTTGCCGACATAGACTTGTTCTTCGGGTTATGTTTGCCAGCAGATGTGTGGAAACAGATTAGGAAAATAGACCATACCGAACTGCTTGGTCATACCTGGGAACAACTCAACACATTAGATAAACAGCGGAACCCTGGTCAAAAACCGGTTAAAGCAATATTGGACCTCCCTGACAAAATAGTGCAGAAAGTGAAAACGCTGATCCCAGAGAAAAAGATAGACTGGTCCATAGTAACCGCGTGCCGCCAGAAACCACAAGAGGATGTCTCAGAGTATTTCTCCAGATTTGAAACGGTGTTCTCCGATTACAGTGGACAAGACATGTCCACCGCAACCGGACACCACTTATTTGTGCAGAACTATGTCAAAGGACTACTGCCAGATGTATCCCAGAAATTACAAGCCAGCGAAAGTAGTTGGGCAGCATCTAAACCGGCGGCCATTCTCCAAATGGCCCAGTACTATGAGCATCAGAAAAACGAAAATGACAGGGCTACAGAAAGGAAAAAGAAGGACTTGAAGGAAAGGGTAATGGTAGCACAACTCCAGGGGGCGAATACAGGAAGGGAGCAATATAGGGGAGGATACCAGCAGAATACCCCTAGAGTACAGCCACCTAGTAACAATTCATCGACATCATATGTAGGACGCCAAGACCTAGGACAGGATCAATGTGCATTTTGCAAAGAATATGGACACTGGAAAACCCAATGCCCGGCTTTGTTAGGAGCTGGTAGGGGCAGAGGGGCGATGGAAATAGCAAGTGGACAGAGAGGAAGAGAACGTGGGAGAGGGTACACGAGTGAAGCAAGCGAGGAAAGGCCAGGAAGAGTGAACACATTTGACCATCCCAAACAGAATCAGTACCAACAGACAGATTATGACAATACGTACGACTTTGCATAGGACAGCCAGGGGCAAGGGAGGGATCCAGTCGAGCTCTATGTTGATCAGCAAGGCCCTTATGTTACCGCTGAGGTCCTGGGCACAAAGTCGCCATTTCTGGTAGACACGGGAGCAACACGTAGTGCACTATCCAAACGACTGATTTCAAGGGCACTCTTGTCAGGCTCACATGTGACCTCAATAGGATTTGACGGTACACCCTCCACCAACCCTTTGTCCCGACCGATCTTAGCGACTGACACGACAGTTAACATATACACCGACAGCCAATATGCCTTCAGGGTGGTTCACCATTTTGGAATCTTATGGAAAGAAAGAGGGTTCCTGACTTCACACGGTACACCCATCCTGCATGGAGATTTAGTCTCCGCCTTGACGCAAGCAGTCCTCCTCCCCAAGAAGTTAGCAGTGATAAAATGCCAAGCACATAGGAAAGTGACTGATCTCATTGGACAGGGAAATGCACTAGCAGACGTTACTGCCCGAGCCACGGCAGGAGACAGAACTACGCAGATTACTTGCATAATTTGACAAACGAGCTAACAATTATCCACCAACAGGTGCAGCAAGCCTTGCCTGACTATCCAGGGGCCCGGGACATGAAATAAAGCCAGGCGACCATGTTTGATAAGAACGAAGAATCTGGAGCCTAGGTGGACGGGCCCCTGGCAAGTCCTGAGCACCACCCGAACTGCCCTCCGAGTGGAAATAAAATGAAACTGACTGCACGCTCCATTGCAAACGAGTCCCTCCAACCCTGGCAACCTGTGAAGGGGTGGAGGTGCAAGAGGAAGTACTCGCAAAAGACCGACCAGCTCTGAGTTGCTACCCACAAGAAGACACCCTCCAACTGTCTGAATTTCCCGACCCCACGGTGCCATCCAAGGAAGGGTACAACCTAAGATCGACGAAAAGGGGAGCTCCAGCAACCAGGCCACTAACTGAGTCAGAGTCTCAGATCGGTAGCACAGCCAAACAACGCTACCAGGAAAAACACCAGACAAAAGTCTGTGGTCCTAACAGTTGGTGAGCTCCTCGAAGATGATGGAAGAGACGGAACACCTGCAAAGCCACCGCAAAGACACCAAGACTTTTGAACTGCACAGTACAAAGACAATTGCACTTGTAGCTGCATTTCTCACCTGCCTCCTGCTAATGGTCACACTCTGGATCATTGAAGAGAATGCACCTGCATACAGAACATTGTCACCAACCATGCAACCAATCACAAAGAAAGAACACTACCTGGTGTCACTACCGCCACATCTCCGAGAACGACGCAAAGAATTCTGGAATAATTATTTCGTACAGATGCTGCACCAGCACAATCTTGCCACCAATGCCATTAACTGTTGGGTCTGTGGGCTGCTACCACATGCCACTGAACATTCCATCCCTTTCATCCCTTCACCCTTTTCTGTTCATGGATCTTGCCTTGCCTGGATGATGCTCCTACAAGAAAGTTACAAAGACAATGCCACTTCCGATGGGACAATCGCTCAGTTCTACAACGAGTTCTGGCTAAACCAAACAGGAAGAACAGCAGCTCCCTTTTGCCCTCACACCTCCAATACGACATTCCCAATGAATGTCCCCTCCAAAGAACGAGTGGAAATACAAGTGTTCAATAATCCTGTCAGAGCCACATTTTCCTACCTGAAGAAAAGAACTGCTGCAACACTGACTGTGGCCCTATCTGTGGTGAACGTCTCTGGCCTTGTATGCATTGAAGGCCGTGGGACTAAGAATGTGGGTCACAGCACTTGTAACATTGTAAGGACTTTGAACACTGCCAACCCCCCAGTGCTTGTTGCATCACCCAATATGTACTTTGTTTGTCGAACCAAAGCCTACACCTGGCTCCCAGGAAACTAGGGGGCACGTGCTACATCGCCTTTGTTCTGCCACCAACCTACACAGCCCCTGCAGAGCATCATCGAGAAAAGCGTTCTAAAGACATTGATCAAACAGACTCTGCCTCATCACAGTTCCTCGACGCAGCCTGATAATTCACCCTCTGTCTATGAAGCAATCGAACATCTCCACAGACTGTCTTCAGAAATTCATCAAGGATCAGAGACTTGGACAATTGGAAGTTGGCTTTGGGGCATCTTGAAGGACTGGGGTTGGAAAATATCAATGTTTCTCTTGGTCCCAGTATTGGCAATATGTGGTTGCTGTTTGGGTGTACACTGTATACCACCTTTGTGTTCTCTTTGCCTAAGTGCCTTGCGCCCTAAGAATATGGACACTCAGTTAACAAAAATGAGAGTAATGTATGAACAAGAAATACAGGACATTATGGAGATCGAAATAGACTAACAAGATGGCTAGTTATGTTCAAAGGGGCCACTGTTAAAAGCAAAATGACAATTATGAACATTACCTGCGCCATCTTGTCTGGTGAAATTCTATGTGCACATAAGTTACAGTCATTTCAATCTATCACAGCCATTTTGTACTCTGTTGGTCACCTTTGTTTCACCCTGCCCTTACTAGCATCCCTCTGACCGACCTGGTATGTGTGCTGGGGGCTATAAACTCTATTGCCACAACAAACCTCAGTGCCACTTGCTGCCACAAACTCGTTTTTCCTCTCATCCCTGTTTTCAGACAAGCTTTTGGACGCTCTACCCTTCACTACACCTAGTTACACAAACAGGCTCCAAACACCAAAGAGACTCTTACAAAATGATTTATTGCACTGCAAACAGCAAGACTTGTTATTACCAACAATGGGACCTGTTTTTATCAACAGAACGGACTCTTAGATCTGACCGGTCTCACTCGTTTTTAGACCCTGAAGCAAGGTCCAGCTGCAATTAAATTGTCTGTTTTTGACCTGGGCGGGAGGAGAGTTAACGTTGGGCTTGTGTAACCATGTTGATGAAACAATGTCGGGCTTGTGTGACAACCTGCCCGGGGCGGAGACTCCAAGCTTGTAACCATGATAAATGAAACAAATACATTGTGTAAAACCTGTATAAAAGGAAGAGCCAAAAGCATTGCCAGCAGAACACCTCCCTAAAGACATCCTGGTGTCAGCAGTTGACGTGGTCTCCTCATGAGAAATAAACCATTTTCTTCTCTTCCAGTTTCCAGCGCTTGCCTCCTTATTTTGATAGCGAACCCAAAGTGAATTAGAGGTGGAACCCTGCACCGGGCAGCATTGAGGGTCTTAGAAGACTCGCTGCCTTTCACACACTGGCAGGGAGTTTATTACGAGTACAAAGTCCTTCCCTTCGGCCTTTCGTCAGCACCTTGGTGCTTCACGAAACTCCTTCGTCCAGTAGTACAATCATTGAGAGCACAGGGAGTTCGTCTGATCGTATACCTTGATGACATCATCATCATGGCTCATTCCCCTCCGCTGGTGATGACCCATCTCGAATGGGCGATCAATCTACTGCAAAGTCTCGGATTCATTGTAAACCCACAAAAATCGATTTTAATTCCAGCTCAGTCGATAGAGTTTTTGGGTTTTCTCGACTCACAGAGTTGCCAACTCCTCTTACCAACTCAGAAAATCAGGTCTATCAAGAGAGAGTTGAGGTTGATTTTGCACAAGCAGAGTGTGTCCTTGAGATCCGTAGCCCGAGTCGCCGGGCTTCTAGCCTCCTCGATTCAGGCGATCTTCCGGGGTCCCCTTCACTACCAAGAACTCCAATGGCTCAAGATTCGACATCTCCAGAAAGGCCTCGGGTAAGCAGAACAGATTCCTCCCTCCGAGGAGGCGAGGTTGGAGATGTTGTGGTGGTTGGACCACATGGAGGACTGGAACGGCCGAGCCCTCTTCGGATCAACCCCGGATGTAATGATAGAATCCGATGCCAGCCGGTGGGGTTGGGGAGCCCGTTGCGGCCAGATTTCCACGGTTGGCCGCTGGTCGCAGGAGGAGCTTTCATTGCATATGAATTGCTTGGAGCTTCTAGCTGGCTCCTTTGCGATCCGTTGCCTGTCACCTCGGAAGACAGATTGTTGTATCCTGCTTCGTATGGACAACGTGTCAGCGGTACGTTATGTGAACAAGCTAGGGGGAACGAGGTCCCGGATTCTGGCGGAGATTGCCAAAGATTTCTGGAATTTTTGCCTGCAGAACAGAATTTCAGAGGTAGCGGAATACCTTCTGGGCTACAACAACGAGGTAGCCGATTGGCACTCCCGACACCTGAGGGATTTCAGCGACTGGAGACTCCATCCCCGGGTCTTTCATGCACTGAACCGTCTTTGGGGCTCTTGCCAGATAGACCTGTTCGCTTCACGCCTCAACAGACAGATTCCAACCTTCTACAGTTGACTTCCGGATCCGGAGGCTCTGGCCACGGATGCGCTCCTGCAGGATTGGCAGACATCCCTGTGTTATGCCTTCCCTCCGTTCATGATGATTCCCAGAGTTCTGGCACAAACTTGACGTCATCAATCAGAGTTAGTTCTGATCACCCCACTCTGGAGAGCGCAAGCATGATTCCCAGTACTGCTGGAGATGCTCTGTGCGGTTCCGATCCTTCTTCCACGGCTGTGGAATCTGTTGCTGCACCCTCTGGAAACCCCTCATCCACTGATAGAATCGAGACAACTTCCTCTGGTAGCCTGGCGGGTTTCAGGGACAGATGGAAGGTCCCAGGCCTTTCAAGAGACGCTGACAGATTTATTAGCGAGGCATGGTCAGCTAACACCCACAAGCGATATTCATCAGCTTGGAAATGATGGTGTGGTTGGTGCTCTCAACGGGAAGTGGATCCCACTAAGGCACATGTCTCTTTGATTGTGAACTTTCTAGCTTCCATCGCATCTTCTGGCCTAGCGTATAGAACTGTAAACAATTTCCGGTCAGCCATCTCAGCAGGTCATGTGTCGGTGGATGGAAAACCGGTTGGGGAGCATCCTCTGATATGTAAACTGCTCAGGGGTATCCGGATGGTGAAGCCCCCTTGCCCCAAGTACTCGGAGTTATGGGATGTGTCTTCCGTTTTGAGATTCTTGGAAGCCTGGCCTTCCCATAAGTATCTGTCAAGAAAACAGTTATCTTCTAAATTGACCATATTGCTTTGCCTGGTGTCATGCAAGTGGGTCTCAGATGTCCGCGCTTTGGATCTAGCGGGACATAGGTTTTCCCCAGAGGGTGTGACTTTTACGATCACAACGCAGACTAAGTGTAATACTTCTTTGGTATCTTATCCTGCTTTCCCTAACAATCCTAAGCTGTGCATTGTGCAGTGTTTAAAAGATTACGAGGTGAGTACTGCTGAGTTTCGATCAGACATGCAAGGTCAATTGCTAATTGCGCTACAAAAACCTTTTCGCCCAGTGATACCAGCCACCTTGTCAAGATGGGTGCGCTGGCTCATGAGCGAAGCAGGGATTGATGTTTCAAAATTTGGAGCCCATTCAGCTCGAGGGGCTATGGCGTCTAAGGCTTTCTCGGTAGGAGTCAGTCTCTCAGATATTATGAATGCAGCTGATTGGTCTACAGAGACCACGTTTAAATCCTTCTATTATAAACCTATTGTGGATATGGCTTCTGTGGTGGTGGCTAAGCATTAAACAAGCATAATCGGAGCCTCCGGTCCTGACATGGAATTAAAAATGTATAAACATTCGTGACAAGAATTTTCAATTCTATTAAGGACACGGAGGCGAGGATTATCCCACCCAAACGATATGTCTTTACATTGTAAATTTAATGGTATGGTTGCTTGAGTATTTTCATACTGCATACATATTATTATGTTTTTCTCCCTTCCCTTTCTGATCTATTGATGTAATGTCAGAGTTGGTGAACGGTATTACGGTTTCTCCTTTACACTCCCAGGTGCTGACAACAAGTAAAGCTTGATGGTCTTCATTGATGGAAGTTCTTTGCAGTCCCACGGAAGATTCTGCGATTTGTTGGGTCAGGAACCGGTTCCTGGATATGGAGCCCCGTTGGGCCTCAGGTTATCTTTCAAGAGGAAGTTCTTCTGCATTAAGGAGGGTTCTTCAGGAGCAAGTTGTTGTTTATGGACTTGACTGTTTCATGATTTGTCAAAGAAAGAGGACACTGTTACCTTGAATAAGGCTTATATAGAGGATACTCTATGGGTGGTCATGTGGCCTGTATGGTACTCATGGGTATTGTAGTGTTTTGATTACTTTTATTTAATTGGCTGCTGAGTATTTCCAGTAAAGAAATGAGAAGCATAATCCTCGCCTCCGTGTCCTTAATAGAATTGAAAATTCTTGTCACGAATGTTTACAAATTTTTAATTTGTTTATATAGTCAGGGGATGTTGCGAAAATCTGTCACGCACGGAAATTACCCATCAGCGATACATGTTTTACATTTCGTTGTTTGCACTAGCTTCCTGTGATGTCATTGGTGCCCAAGAGCACGTGCTATCGCTCCTATGACGTCATCAAAGTTGAACAGGTACACTTAAAATGTTGAAACTTGGGTCTCATAAAAATTATTCTGTGTAAAGGGTCTATAGATATATTATTTACCGGTTTATCGGTTGTAATGGAATAATATGAAATTGCGTATTTGAGTGACGCGTGTAACTATAAATATTCTGCACGTGTTCCGGCTCCACCCCTTCCCCGAATCTCCTATCAGAATCCTTGAGTCTGGGTTAATGGATAGCGCTGTCCTACAGGGATCTCTCGAGCCTTTGAAGACCAAGTTTGTGGAACCGATTGCAGGCAAAAACCATGTGTCAGCGTGTAATTTGCATAATATATATACTCATCCCAAAAAGCACTTCTCAACAGCTACTTTGTATTTCAGACAGAGACCAGTCACCGTGTGGGTTGATGCGATGTGCGTTTGTGGGGGCTGTTTACAATTTGGGGAGATCAGAGACCAGCGCAGATGCGGTCGGTGGCTAGCTCAGGGTAACACGAGGTGTCTGCACGCAGCAGATCGAGGGTAGCCTGGGCGGGCTGCCCGTGCCACGGTCCGCCCATGCTTGGAATATTTACAATTCTGGGTGGGTGAGGGCGCTCCACCCTCCCTTGGCCCTGGTTCACCCATATAAATGCAGCTCGGCCAGCCAAGTCCAAATAGAGAGAGGAAGTGATAAGAGGGGAGGGTCTGAGGGAGTAAAATCAGGCTCCCAGCGGCAGCTGCTGGGATAACCCGGAGGAGGAGGGAGCTGCAGAGCTGGTGGGGGAGAGCAGCAGCAGCGGCGGCGGCGGCGGCACTGCACACTCACTTTCAAGCATGGCCGGGGACAGCGAGCAGAGCCTGCACAGCCACCAGCAGGACGGGCAGCCCTTCCTGATCGGGGTCAGCGGGGGCACGGCCAGCGGCAAGGTGAGACGGGCTAAAGGTAAGGGGTGGTGGGAGGATAGAGCCCTCGTGGTGATGAGCGTGAGCAGGAAGTGCCTGGCGGAGGTGAATGAGGCACAGCGACGGCCGCGTGGCTTCCATTCCCAGCCCTGATGTAGCAGTTCTCACGGCGCTCTCTACAGTACAGACAACAAAGGGGAGACTGGCGGGCTGGTTGCGCGCCGTCAAGAACGTTCCCTACACTGGGGCTGGTTCTAAATGTTAAAAGATCTAGACGTTCTAAATGTTAAGATCTAGACGTTCTAAAAGCACACGGTTTGTTCTAGAAGACAAAGGAATCTAGACGTTCTAAAGGCATCACAGACAGGAATGTTCGGAACACCGGGGTGTTCTAGAAGTAATTGGGGCATCTAAACGTTCTGAAGACGCAGAAACTATACGTCCTAATCCGCGGGACGCATGGGCATTCCATTCAAATAAAATCTATTGAGCGCAGAAAATACCCTAGGGCACTAAAACCCCCAAAAATTCATATCAAATGACCTTCTCAAGACAACCCTACACAGTGACACTATAAGCTTTGGGGGATCGTCCTAAAAGCAGCAAAGGGATTTAGACGTTCTAAATGTGCGGAACTGTATGTCCTAATGGCAGAATGTACTGACAATGTAGGGAACACTTGATCTAGACGTCAGACAGCTGGCATCTCGGGGATTCTAGTACAATAGGATCTAGAGACGTTCGCATCCTATAAACGAACGTCCTACACAGCAAACGTGCGATCTAAAGGTTATATAGATAACGGGCGATCTAAACGCCGGAAAGCATGAAGAAAAGTAGATCTACACGTTCTAAAGACAACAAATATTCTATTTGTCGTGTGACGCCCTATCGTGTGCCGTGATCCGTGACGTTCTTACTTAACAAAGGGGAGGTGTAGGCTGCCTCGGGGGGGGGTCGTTCCCCTACTCGATTCTATGCATGCGGTCTGTATCTGCTCTTTCCGGTACTGTAGACTAGTAGCCTTTTCTTTTCTCGTTCCTTCGTGTGCCTAGATTGTGCTTTCTCGGAAGTGGTGCCGAGGAAGCCATGTGCATGGCTGTCAGTGGTGGGGGCGGCGGATTCCGCGGACACGTCGGATCCTTCTGCGGACCAGCACATGGGGGGGGGGGGGGCTTTTTTTTGTCTTTCTGGGCGCCGCGTGTCACCAAACCAGGACGGAAACTACCGCCGAAAAGAGCGCACGAACAGAGACTAAATGCTCCACTACGGTTACTTTTAATTGCACACCAGTATGAGGGCCCCTATTAGACGGAGGCGGGGGGTTCGCGACTACAAAGATCCGCCCACGGTTTGAAATTTTGGCGGGACGGAGCGGGCTTTGTGAAACCGCTCGAGTCGAGGATCACCCCCTCAACTTTAATTGAAATATTGTACGCAGATTAAAAATGTTTTGTACACGAGCCCTACTCGCCCACTGCTGTCGCTTTATCCTCACTCCCTCCACCCAGGATGGGTTGTCCCAGCAGTTTACATTTTGGGATTTATTTTTGTAACTCCCCCGCCCCCTTTGCAGGGACCATCATTGCATCGCCTAATGCATCTTTCCCCGTACATTGATTTTACCACTCATACCGGTCACACAGTCCATTCTGCGCACCTCCCAACCTTTTGAGTTTCCGAAAAAGTTGGCACTCCAATTTTGGAGGGCGATCCAATTGGCAGAGTATCTGCACCCCACAGGAGCGAACAGTTACTCTGTAGAGTGAGTACCTACGCTTCTGTACTTCAATTTAAAGCGCCTAATGCAGATGGCTAATAGAGGATCGGACATTTAGCTTGTTTG